>NQII01000051.1:1129178-1416343 GCA_002778355.1 Clitarchus hookeri
TATAGCAACTAGCCAATTGCAACTCCTACCACATGTAAAAATCTTGTTTTGACCCTGTTGAAATGGAATCCAGTTCACCATGTTGGGAGGTGAGTAGTCTGATTGCTGCACTTCGATGGCCTCATTTAAACGGGGGAAAATGGACCGAAAGTGATGTAAAGTATAGTTGGTTCACGATTGGAAGAAACTTTTGAAAATCAACCTATGAAAAAACACGTTAGCCGTTAGCGACATGCATATAACATTACAAACAGCGGCGAGGATACAATTATGCGGTTAGGTTGCCATCACAAAGAGAGGAAATAGTTCCAAAGTTTTAACGTAATTGTTAATTTATTGTTTACAAATGGGTGTCGAAAAGACTTCTATCTTATTATGGCAATTATTAATGGCGTGATGCTAACGTATTTAGATTTCAACGTTTCTTGCATAGCCACATGATCACGCTCAAGGTGAAAGTAACGCAGCCATTAGTTTACTAACCTTCGTTCCTTGTGTTGTTGGCGTGGTGTGGTTGACACACGTGCCAGAGAATTTGTGCGATTATCTTGTTTAACCTATAATAATTAATTTATTTGTCTTGTTTTACTAATATCCGCTCTTTATTATTTGGTTTTTAATAACGTATGATTTTAATTTTTGCTCACTTTCTCGTTGTACTGATTCCTTTTGTTTTTATTTGTTTCGTGCACGTGTCTTTCCTTTGCCACTCTATTCTAGCATTGCAGTATTTGCGCATAAGAATTGTTTTCACATTGTCGAAGACGTAGAATCCTTCACTCGCAAACTCTGCCGTTCTGTCGAAAACCGCCACAACCATTTTTAACGTTTTACAATTTCGCGAAACATCCGACTTAGTCTACCACCACGCCATTTTAACGTCTATAGAAATTTTGATCAATACTGATGATCTTGCCTTCGATGTACGGGAATTTATCGAAAGTCACTAACAATTGATTGTAAATAGACAACAACTATTGATTCATCAAAATGCTCACATTTTGGGTTTATAGAATGAAATGTTTTTCGCTGGCATCGCATATTCTTTTGTGTGAAATTCTCAATATTAAAAACTTTATGCTTGTGGAATATCCATTAATAATATATACATGACTTTTATAATGGGTACGTGCATGTACGAACATGTGTACACACACACACACAGTGGAATATAAACATTGCATGTAAACATTGCCATGTGACTGCCACATGGCAGTCACATGGCAATGTTTGTTTATGTTTGGCAGAAGTATACGAAATGGGCTTAAATGTGGGATTGTAGTGGCAATAGAGTAACAGCAGGTAGTAAATTGGAGGAATCCAGATAACATCTACACCATTATAAGGTCAATCTCAATCTTCACTTGAGAATATCTGTTTGAAAAATTCCTATCCCAACAGGATATAGAGTCAAACAAGGAAACTATGCCACCAGAATTGGTGCAGTAAATAATTCGGCCACGGACTACTTCTTGATGAGACTATATTGGTAGGTGTGTATTCAGACTAGCCATTTTTTTTATGGATTTTATCAATTTTTACTAATTATTACATTATCACAGGATTTATGTATTTAAAGTAAATATCACAGATTTTCTGTCTCCTGCCTTTGCAAGTAATTTTGTTTATGAATGGAAGGTTGGAGTTATACACTGAAGAGCCAAAAAAACTGGTATAGGCGTGCAAATGCAAATAACAGGTATGGAACCAATCAGAGTAACGCGATGCGGTCAGCAGCGCCTATATATGCCAACAAGCGTCTGGTAAAGTTGCTAGATCGGTTACTGCTGCTACAATGGCAGGTTATCAAGATTTAAGTGAGTTTGAACGTGGTGTTATACTCTGCGCACGAGAGATGGAACATAGCATCTCCGAGGTAGTGATAAATTTTGGATTTTCGCGTACAACCATTTCACGAGTGTACCGTGAATATCGGGAATCCGGTAAAACATCAAATCTTTGACATCGCTGCGGCCGGAAAAAGATAGTGAACGAACGGGACAAACGACGACTGACGAGAATCATTAAATGTGACAGACGTGCAACCCTTTCTCAAATTGGTGCAGATTTCAATGCCTCCTGCATACCTTCAGACATTAGTCGAGTCCATGCCACGTCGTCTTGCGGCACTTCTGCATGCTCGCGGGGGCCCTACACGATATTAGGCAGGTGTATCAGTTTTTTTGGCTCTTCAGTGTAGATACTTATGTATTACGGATGCCAGCATCAGAATTTTTAAGGTACAATAAACACCCAAGTTGCGATAATTTGAACTACAATTGAGATTTGTGCATACTTTAAGCAGTTGGTTACACATGTCAGAAAATGTATTAAATATTTGTAATCAAAAATAACACACAAAAGAATGTGCTGCACAGGGATGCAGCCATCCAGATATTTTGATTATTTGACTCCAAATGTTCTGCTATTTAACTGATATTGAATCTTGGTGACTTTCAAATATTATTGTGCTACCAGCAGGATGCCTTATTTACTGTCCAGAATGTGCGTTCGTTGTCCTAAGTTGTTGCTACTTGCTGTTGCTAGGACATTTTAAAATTTCAAAGGTTGCAGAAAGTTTACAGAAAGTATAAAATTCACACTTGTCACTATGTTTTGTTGCATACAACATAAATAAATACAGTAGAACCTTACCAAAACAACACCTCACTGTTTTCATAAATGTCATTGTGACAGATCGGTGGCTGTAGATATTTTGAGGGATTTTGGACCAATTTTGACCCACCCCTGACACTGTACATGAAATTTGCAATTTTTTTGCATGAAATATGTTTTTTTTAAATTAAGTTTAAATTAATTTTAATAGCCAGACATCTTCCGAAAAAACTATACCTGAAGAGGTTTATACTTAGCCTCCCCNAATTAAGTTTAAATTAATTTTAATAGCCAGACATCTTCCGAAAAAACTATACCTGAAGAGGTTTATACTTGTTAAAAACATTGACCGGCACATATAAGTCAATTTTTAATTGTCTTTGGCATAAAATCATTATGATTTTTGCATGAAATATAATTTTAATTCAGTAACCAGGCGTCTTCAGAATAAAATAATGCCTCCCATGTCGCCAAACAATTACAAAATGGTTAAACTGAATATTGCCTTCTTTTTTCTGAGAAAAATCTTATTGTTTGGTGGGCTCTTGTAAAAAAAATCTTAGAATATTTAAACATTATATTAATATTTATTAATAAACAGACTTCTTCCAAATAAAATGATGCCACAGAAGCATATCTCTGACCTTTATTGCCAGGCATTTACAAAAACGGTAACATTAGATGCTGTGTACTTTTTGCACCATTTTTACTAATAAAACCAAAGTTTTCTTGTTATACCATGCGCATGCACGCACCCCCCCCTTTTTTTTTCTCTCTCTCTCTCTTTCCGGAACTTTGGTTTCAACTGACTGTATAAAGGCACTGAAGGTCATGTGTGTCTGTTGTGTCTAATGAACCCCAAGGGTTTGTCCACCCAGTAAAAGGGTGGACGATGGGAGAAAGCAGGAAGTGTGGAAGTGAGAATGTGTGGCTCTTGTCAAGTGTAGCGGACTTGCGGAGAGGTGGAGGCCACAATGGGTGGAAAACTTGCAGTGGTTTCACAGTCCGGAGTTGTATTTGTGAGTCAATTTGTGGGCTTCCGTGCAGCTGACAGTATGTCCAAAAAAACTTAGCATAAGTCAACAATAAATTAATCACAACCCAAGAGAAATCCAAGTTGAAATAACACAAGCAAAGCAAGAAGGTAAGTAAGTGAGACCACAATGGCAGGATAAATACTGAGGGTAGCTGCATCGTGCATGGAAACATTGACTGCCTGAAAGGTGTAGGGTGGGTGCAGTTAAAAGGTATCAACTAGTGCTGGGTGATTAAGGCGATGATATCTGCTTTAGATATAAGCTGGCCCAACCCATACAGTGCTCACTCACCAAGAAAAATTCAATGAACCGGGACCAAAAAAATTGCAACAAATATATTTTTCAACAGATTTTCTTTAAATTTTTTATTTAAACCAAATTTTTTATGATTCCTTAAAAATGAGTTATTATCTTTAGACTGTCACTTCAAATGGGGTCGATATAGAGAGATTGTACTGTATGCTTAACAAGCAGAGAAGTAATTTTCATATCCTCTCCTATGTGAAAAGGTTATGATTGCACCACATGATTTTGCAAGCTCGTTTGCAATTGGAAAGTAGATGCCAATTCCATGGCAGTTTTTGTAATAACCAAAAAAATCTACTATCGAAAACCTTATGTAAGTATTACGTGATTGTAAACAAAACACTAGTGAAGTGTAAACATTAGGAACTTAAGTGATTTCACAAGCAGTTCTTATAACAATGTGTGTTTACTTATGTTAGGAATGGATACATTTTGTACAACTGATTCTGTTTGTAATTAATTAGAACTATATCTATGTAATAAATCATCATTGCAGATCAGTCATAGTTTTTTTTTTAATTCACATATATATATATATATATATATATATATATATACATATATAATGTGTGTTTGTGTGTATATATACATACACACACACACACATATACTGGGTGAGGCACCTAAGATGGGCCCACCTGAACAACACCGCCAATTTCAGTGGTAGAAGAAAATGTTTCAGACAAAAGTTGCTTGGGCCCCAAGGTGCTAATAACTCGATAGCGATAATTATCTTATACGTGGGAGGGTAAAGAAGATACAAAGGTCAACTTTGTTATTTTATATGGAATTCTAATTTTTATTAACACCCCTCGACAGTGCATATGATGATTTAATAAATGGTTCTTAACAGAACTTTCGGTGATCGTTGGATCGGTCGGTCTGTAAACACAAAATGATATGTTTGTTCCCCAGACTTAATGCCTATGTACTGTTATCTGTGGGGAACATTAAAGCAACAGGTCTACAAAGACCCACCAATGACTCCCAAAGACATAAAAGAAGTATAACACGAGGTTATTCTGCGATAAGTCCAGATGAAATTCAACGTGCAGTATTGTCCTCTCTGAATCACTTTACAGTATGTGTCAATGCACAAGGTCACCAATTGAACACTTGATATCATTATAAAATAACAAAGGAAGCTTAGTCGTATTTCATCTGGACTTGTCGCAGAACAAGCTCTTGTTATATGGCCTGTCATGTTTTTGAAAGTCGTCGATGGGTCTTTGTAGACCTGTTACTTTAATGTTTCCCACAGATAACAGTCCATAGGCATTAAGTCTGGGGAACGGGCAGGCCATTTCATGGGTCCTACACACTTGCAACAAGAGGACCATATTTGTTACGTAAGTGACACTGCTCAATAGGCCAGCATCAAACATTACAAAATCCTGATGGTACAAAATTTGCATACAATAAGAGGGTGGCCATCTCTGTTATTTTCATTACTATGGAAGGTATAAACACATATTTGCTGTAGGTTAAGGATCCCAATAACAGAAAACAATGTTCGGAGTATTGTCATTTAATGTCACTTAGTTTCTGATATTTCTCGAGATTACTGTTTTCAAATTTGGTTTTCAATTGGTCATTCCTCCCTTAATATTGCATGTTGGTACAAAGTGTCCTATATATTTCCTACTTAGTTTTTCATAAAGAATCACCTCCCGGAGTTTTTCAGTGATTATTAGACACACGTTGTATATATATATATATATAAAATATATAAACTCAAAGGCACTGGCTGGCTCTATTGAGGTCGTACACTCTCAACAATGTAATTGTACCATCTAGCCAGGGTAGCAAAATGGCAGGTGGTAGTTATTTTCAGAATATTAATGCTGCTGCAACTGTAATATCATAGCAATAGGGGCCTAGGCATTTCCATTACTACTTTGAGCAGTAGCACAAAGGCAAGTCTTGCACAATGGGATAGCAAACTGCTGTTAACATCTCTTCTTCCTCCAGTTACTAGCATCTCGGATGGTGAGTATCCAGCAGTTTTCCGTTCATGACTGGCACCTATGTCTAACCTGATGGTAAAAGGCACATCCCAGTGGTTAAGCACCTTCGTTTATGTTCATACAAATATTTCGTGCATTTGGGAAATTTGTGTATGAAATTTTAGAAATCAGTTTCTGACGTTGATTTTTCTCCCAGTATACATTCCAACTAGTATACAGACACACGCACAGAGAAATACACACACACACTCAGACAGATATATATAAACTTTCATGTTGTCTATGACAGTGGAAGTTAGCAAATCACAAACATTAGATTGTTCACATGTAATTTTTTTTTAAATGTGCAACTTTTTTTACTTAATTAGGTGGTTTGATAGTGAGCGAGTGAAGAGATTTGAGCAGCTCTTAACAGCAAGGTCTTGAAAGCTGATAGGGTGGTTGAGGTGTGTATGTAGCAGCACTGGAATAAAAGGGCGGGGGAATTACATCATTTATGGTTTAAATTATGCTCTTAAAAAAATGTACACTTTTTTCAGTAATAGAGCAAGGACTTTAAAAACATTTAGAAATATTATAGTAGAGCATGCGAACATTACGGTCTTGTAAAACATCTCCACCCACCCAGTGAATGTCATTGCCTTCGAGCTCTCTTCCGTCATAATTTATCTATATGCGAGAATTCCTTGCTTGTGGTGTCAGAATGTTATTTATGCAGTTAATTTTTTTAACATTTGTAGGTGCCTTTTTATAACATTCTCCTCATTGAAAAAAATTGTCAACATGTTTCTGCCGCTTTATAAAAGGGTTTGTTGTGTGCTTTGGTCTGCCATTATGCTTGACCATGAAGCGCAAGCGGCAAAATATTTACATTGTAACGTTTACATTTATTGGTTCCAAGAAACAGCTCGAGTGTTTTTTTAATTGAATAAGTTAGCAAATAAATTATTTTGTATTGGTGGCTAACAAAAGTGATTTGGTAAAGTAATCATCCAAGGCTCGCCACGTGTTTAGGAATTACAAAGTGAGGAGTAAGTAAATTTTCTTTTTCTTGTGAATAATGTTTTTCGAAATTATTGTTACAATATTTGAAATGTTTCTGGCCTTTAAAAAAAAGCTTTTTCTACCCTAATTTATTTTATTGAAAATTTAACTATTTTTAGGTGTCAAAAATTTACTGAAAATATTTACATTGTGCATTTCGCACGTTAGTATTAACAGTGATGTATTTATCTTGTTTTGTTCTTGCGTGATGTTTTGAAATGTATGTGGCCTAAATAAACACCCTTTTTGTTGTATTTCAGTATATTAAAAATCTAACAATTTTTATGTGCTAGTTTAATTTCACTAAAAATGTTGAGTATTTCTCGTATCTGTACGAACGACACGTTTATCGCATTTAGTTCTTTTGATGAAGTTACAACTTTTGTGTTATAGTAATTTGAATTTTATTTTTGTACGTACATCATTTTTCACTGCATCATCAAAACAATGCAAGTTCAAATTGCCACATACTCATAAGAAGAACCGAAAAGAATCACATCTCACAAAAGACGAAAAACTAGAGTTCCCCACCCAAACAATTAAATAAACGGAACCATAACTAGTATATCACGTGGTCATAACAAAACTAAAACAGGTGGTAATGGCAACCAACCAGCTATAATAACCAAGAACTGGACTGAAGTTGTCAGTCTTGCAATATCTGCCATTGGATTCGTAGAGTTTTTTTTACAAAGATTGTTTTCTTCACAGACAGACAGCTGTGGCGAAGGGATACATTGTGACCGTACTTCTTTTCGAGAGCTGTCAAAATTGACTGAAGTTACATGAAATGGAGAATAGTATTTAAAATTGTAAGAGAGAGAACTTAATGTTGCTGTTCTGTTTCAGTTAATTATGTGATTGTGAGTACAAGTAAATTTGCTATTTCCTAAATCGCCTCTCTCGCAAATACAATAAAATTCATTGCAAGACGTGACTTGATGTAGGAGCATGAAAAACTTCCGACATTAAAACTTTTTAAAATTACTACTGTAGCAAGGTTGGTCGATTGTACAAAGTTCTAAATTATGGCTTCTGGTAATGTCCGTAAAAGGTAATAAAATTAACAAAAATGTATTAAATTCTTAAAAAAAATTGCAAACAAATTCAACAAGTTAACTTTAATGTAACTTGCATTTAGCTCAAATTTTTTATGACTCAAGAGATTTTCACTGCCTTACAGATACTACTGATGTAACATGATATGTGACATCATCCTAGATGCCAACGACTAAAACGCTATGAAAAAAATGATTACTGGCATTTTGGGTAGCTTCTTAAATTATGCCCCACACATTTAAAACACTTCCATCTCTCACAAGGTGACCTTATAGTTCGCTAAACAGTTATGCTACAGAAATAATTGCTGGACAGCTGTACCTAAATTACGATTGACTGGCGCCATTTCATGGCCAGAAAGAGTGCTGAAACAGTCACTTAAAGTAAATAAGGCCTATATTAGTATATGTACAATAATTTCGACTTCCACTAGTTTTAGCATGTTAGCTTTGAGCCTTTCATTGTATCTTTTACCTCAGCTACGAGCCATACGCACAAAAGAGCATTTTGATACTTTTGCGTTGTGTGGCATGAAGACATAACTACTGACTTTTTGCTAAAGGAAGTGGCTGAATAAGTGACTTTACTAATGTAACTTATAGTTTTTTGATTCTGCTGTTTGTTTTTCTGATGTCATATTATGTAATGCTGGTTTTTGGACTTTTGTTTTAAACTTAACAAATATTAAGTGAAAAGTTGTTTATAAAGATATTTGAACAAACAAGGATATCAGATTAGAATTTTGCAATCTTTTATTTTTGTTGGTGTTTGCTAATAAAACCGTTGCTAAATAAATAATTATTGGCAGAAATATTGCAAATAAAAATTTTATGTATATGAACTCAGGAGTTACTGTAGGTGTACTCTACCTTTTGTCAAATTAGAAATAAAAAATTGACATTACATGCTTGTAGCATAAGGGGTGAAATGATAAAAGTGATTATATGTGTTTATTGTTTGTTTTATTTGCTTAAACAATTAGGGGCTGAACGGTGAAGATGTATTTTATATGTGGGTATAAAGTATATTATTTTAAAGTTCAGTTTCATTTCAGTTTAGGTTTGAGGAATTATGACAATGTATGGTTTGAGTTCAGTTCGTGGACAGTTTTAAATATTTGACTCTAATTCGGTTCATGAAAAAATTATAGGTTTAGTTTTAGTCTGGTTCGGTTTTGAAAACTGGGGTTTTCCCACCCTAGTTAATGGTTTTCAGCTTTTAAGTAGCACAAAAAATCTGTAATAAGTAAAATAGTCCTCATTATTATTGTGCTTGTAGGTCGTGATGGAATACCTGCCTGGAGGTTCTCTAACAGATGTCGTCACTGAGACATGCATGGATGAGGGGCAAATAGCTTCAGTGTGTCGGGAGGTCCTCCAGGCACTTGAGTTCCTCCACTGCAACCAGGTCATACACCGTGACATCAAGTCAGACAATATCCTGCTGGGCCTCGATGGCAGCGTCAAGCTCAGTGAGTGTCTCCATGTCGTCCTGCATAAATAAGTTCCCCAAAGTTCTAAATATGGATCAATTTCCTTTGATGCCTACCAATGAAGAAAGTTTAAACATGTCTGTTCTTTTCCCATGCAAAGTACGTATTGCCTAAAGTAAAGTGAGGAGGAGAAAATACTTTCATTAGACATCCAAACCTCAGTTTTGCACACACTCACGGTCCCCCTAAATTTGTCAGTATGGCAGAGTTGTTCATCTGAACTGGCCGAATTTCAAGCCAGTTGCCCCTCTCCTCACCAAATGTAAAAAGTGTGCCCTAATGCTGGATTCACAGTGCCACGACGAGCTCGTCCTGACAGTCCGACATGACATCTCAGTCTGACCATTTCCATCACCAAAATTAGTTCAGTGTTTATAATACCCCGACAGTTTCCATCCGACAAGTGTTGGATGGCTTTCGGCAAATCCTAGAATGGCCAGTTACTTGCTATACATTATCTTTGGAATGCAAAGAAATGCAAAACTATTTTGTTTTGACAACTTTGTAAACAAAGTATTTTTGGAATTTGATAGAAAGTTATTTTTTCACAGAGATTTATTTTTGTCAATTCAACAGCTTTCTGTTACAAGAAAACCAGGATGTACCCATAAATACAATATTTTATAGTAAAATTTACCATAGGAGTCAAATCTGCATGAAATTTTTTTTTGTAAGGTTATGTTTATTTGTTTTTTTTGCTGCCCAGCAAGTCGGACACCCGACGAAAGTGTAAATAGAATCTACTTTTGTCGGGGTGACCTTGCTTCTGATTGGCTGATGAACAATTTTTGTCTGTGTCGGGGCTGTTTTGTTGGACTGTCGAGTTATTGTAAATCCAGCATAACAGCACATTTTGCTTCCTGAGTATGTGAAGTCATGTTCACATGTCTCTGATGAAAAAATTATACAAATTTACTGGTGAAATGTTAATTTATATATGGGGGTAATGCATTCTGAATAAAATGATACCCCAGTTATGCAGAAAATACTACTGAGCAAGCTAATATTAATGAAAAAGCGACAGCAATGTCGCGCATGTGCCTAACATAACAGCCGTGTTATGGCCCGTGTTTACATTTCCTGCAAGGAAATGAGATATTTTGTATTGTTTTCATAGATGAAATATGCATTAATTTAATACGATAATTAGGGATGGGCTGTTACATTTTGCCGATACCAACGATACCAATTTTCAGCTGCTGATGCCGCTGATTACAGCGATGCCGGTACCAGTTTTGATGTGCACAATCATAATTCCCAATTTCCAATATTTAGTAATACTTTTATTACAAATTTCAGTTTTCAATTTTGTGAACACTTTAAGCACTTTTTATTAGGTGTCTATGGCACAGAAATGAAATACAACGCTAAATTTAATAATAAATTATAAAAAAAATTTTATTGGGCAAATAAGTGACTTAACAGTCAAGCAAAAACATGCCAAAATACAGTATTAAGGGTTCTTGATTAATTTTAATACGCTATTTTTCCATGACAATGTCCTGCTCTCTGTAAAGTATTGTGTTAAAACACCCTGGACTGAAACACTTGCACACGGTTATTGCCGTAAGTTTGTAGTAAAAAAATAAAAAAGAACAATGCATTACTAATGGCAACATGGAGGTGAAAAAATTATTTATAAATACAGCAATTCACAGGAATGTGCTTCGTAAAACATACTAAATTACTACAGTAAACAGAAACAGAGACATTGGGCAGGGTGATTCACAAGTTATGCACACACTTACTTAGAGAGCACATCCTACACAGGAAATGTTATGTGTGTCACAAATTATGATCACTGGTATAGAAGATGCCCGCAGCCGAGCCATTGCAAGATTTTAAAAATAACTTCCACCCATCTGCCTGACACAGCTTTTCACACGTGCGCATCTCTCGCCTCTGAACAACACTTTTCACGCTGTACAAGCAGTAAGTAAGTGGACACAGCAATAAAAAAATCATTGTGGTTTCAGATTTTGTTGGTTAAATACAAAGTCTACTGATTAGAGGTCCGATAAACCGAGGCATTACTGTAATGCACACGTTTTTCTATAGCTATAAATGAAGCATTGCTTTTTAATTCCGTTGTTCAACAAATATGGCATGACCGGTGCAAGCACAGTCGTTATAAATGTCAGTTGCAGCCATAGTTTTTGTATTGAAAATTGAATCGCAGTGTAAATGATTACTACTTATTCAACAGTATCATTGACTGCATTTTAAAATTAATATTGTGACTGTTATTTCAATTTTTGTGCTATACCATTTACGAATTGCCTTTGTTTAAATATAATCTGTAAACTATATTTAAGAAGCTGTATATCTCATGAAATTGTATGATCACTTCTACAATAACGTGATCGATGGTCATTTTGTTTCGCCACCGTGTAGTTTTTGCATGATCTGTTAGATAGCTATACTGTTACTCTAACGTGCAGTTGCAACACTTGCCAATAGATGGCTGTGCTGTTCGTTACAGGTAAAGGTACAGCGCATCACCCTTGATCCTGTTTCCCCGTGTGGTGGCGGGGTTTTATAATACCACCACTGTCATCCCATGCTTGTCGTAAGAGGCAACTAATCGAGACGCTGTCAGGATCTGAAATTTGTTTGGACCATCATATCATGCTTCTTCTTCTTCTTCTTCTTCTTCTTCTTATATTTCATCATCTTTCTATATCTACCTCACCAGGTCCCATCACATCTTCCCTCTCTACAGTATCTCAGGCCAGGGCAATGTCCTTCTTCCTTACAAGGGTCTATCCTCACCCATGAGTGCTGCCTCCAAATTGTGTAACCATATATGGTACCTTTGTTGGTGATGGTCTAGCGAACCCTTCTCACTAGCCCAGCAGGCAAATCTGGATGCGAGGCCCGTATCCACGTACATGTACACCCACATAGCACCAGTTGGTGCCTCCTTGGGTGGAGGGGTTGTCATGGCCAACTAGCCCATGTGCCCGGGAGAAAGTGTTACCACTCTACGGAGGAGGCCCGTGTAATGAACCACAAGTCCCCTGAAATGGCACCAAAGGGTGACCTCTATAGTGGGGAGCCTGGGATTTTTTCCCCGGTAGGGGAATAAAACTGGCCTTGCTCAGGATGTACAATTTTGCCCCTGGTTTGTCATGGTGTGCACTTTGGTGTGTTGCTGGGGCAGTAATTTGCAGTACATAGCAGTGAAGGGTAGCTGTTCCTATGTACTGCTTAGGTGTTTGGGAAGTTGTTCCCCTTTCCAAACGGCACAGCCCACAAAGTNCCTCTGAATGGCATGCTATGGTCAACGAGGCCTAGTAAGGTGGGCCTCAGTAGTTAGAAATGGTATGTTCTGGGACACCTGGTGTCCTGGCGGGGACGAGCTATGGCCATCTTGGATTATCTCCTTTTTCCTCCTATGGTGGTCATTTTGGCAGCCAGTACCAGTAAAAACTGCCAAATTTGCCAGAAAATTTCCCGAATTTCACTCAAAATCTGCTGAATTTCCCACAAAAAATGTTTTCGTTCAATTTCCATTGATGATCCCGCAATGTGACTCAGTGACTCCTTTTTGGGCAAATGAGGAGTAAGGAGTGACGAACGGGCTATGTAAGGCTCTCAAAAGGGTCTTGTCGCCTATTGGCTACGCGAAGCACTCAAAAGGGTCTCATCTCTGATTGACTAAGCCAGGCTCTCGAAAAGGTCTCGGCCCAAATTGGCTACGCCACGCTCTCGAAAGGGTCTCTGCCTCGATTGTGACTATGCGAGGCTCTCAAAAGAGTCTTGGCCCCGATTAGCTACACGAGGCTCTCAAAAGGGTTTCGTCTCCAATTGACTATGCGAGGGTCTCGAAAGGGTCTCAGCACCGATTGGCTACGCGAGGCTCTCATTACGTACTTATAAGCATAGTTGACCATAATATCCAAACCATTTAAGATACAGTCGCCAAATTCATAACATAGACATCACCCCTGACAACCAAAATGATCGCAGGGTCATTTATGCCCTAAACGTTCTTTCTCGAGGTAGCCAACAGTACCGCACCCTTACTGTGCCAGAGCTTACCCAGCAGATGTTTGATGTCAAGAACATGATGGGTACCTGTGATCCACGCCATGATCGCTAGACTGGATATATAAATGTGAAAACGTATACGTTAATACACTGAAGAGCCAAAAAAACTGGTATAGGCATGTGCGTAAAATATTCAGATTTGCTTAAGAAGTTTAACATGAATACATGGTAGAGTAGTTGCTAGCATTCTACACTGTGATCTCAAAAGTTATGAGTTTGATTCCATGTTCTTCCATAAGAATTTACTAATTGTGAAGTAATACTGAAGGTGATATATGTGAAGATGGAATTAAATCATGTTTTTTGGGCGAAACAGAACTATTTTTTGATTTTGGAAGTGCATTGCAAGCTACATATAAGTGGGCCACAAGGGGACAATAGCTGGGTTAAGTGGCAAATAGCTGGGCTATAAGTGGTCATTAGCTGGGAAACAAGTGACTTGCAAACAGTCGGTTGACTATAGTTGGTTAACTTACGGCGGGCCAGGAGCAGTTAGCCTGTGGGTCCACTGCTGCCACCCATGACCCACTGATGGTGGTGGAATGCTTGGAATACAGTTGGCTATGCATAATCATGTCACTTATGGAATGTATTTTGCTGCATGGAAGTTATATGAACAGCAGTTGAGATGTGGCTAACTGCACACAACAGAAAGGAGGCATCATGCGTGCCACGTGCATCTGCGAGTGCATTACGGAGGTTGACTGATTATAGGAAAGGTTTGTGGGCCGCTCTGGTACAAGCAGATTTGCTCAAGTGGGTTAACTGACATTTGCTACTTGGAATAGTTTTATTTTGATGTATAATTGTCGTAGTTTGTGAAATGACCTACTCCTGCCATTCAGATTAGCGAAGTTGATTTTTAATCGCTTTAGCAGGGAGGCCTCACCATTGAGCTCACTGGAGGTGTGGCGAGCTCGTTTAACGTCGAGCTGAGAATTTTTCCCTTTGCTGATACCTTAAGAAAGGGTTTGCCCTCACCTCCTTGCCGTGAAGACATTCTATTCTATTTGCCATGATTCATTACTTTTTACTTATCCATACTTGAAATGGCCACATCAAAATCTATTAGCATATGATCACTTAAATAAATTTATACAATCTCATTGCTTTATGTGGAATACACAAATTTGAATATCATTACTAGGGCTATTAGAAATCTAGATATTCTAATGTTCCCATTTACGTAATATTGCAATTTCTGTGCCCATCTCATAAATTGCGTGTTAAGTGATGCAGATATGTGTACTTCATATCAAAACTCGGTACTTGTGTAGGATGCAAAACCGATCTCTTATTTTCTAACAGTCCATTTAAACATTCCCAGCAGCAAAATCTCTAAATATTTTAAAACAAAGTCACTTATCCGCTTCTGTCTGTGTATTCGCTTAGTACTTCTAAACTACTTTATGGATTTTGATGCAATTTTCAACATCATTTAGAAAATTTCTTACCAAATGTTTTTGTGTATAATTAATTTATATTTAATGTAAGAATAGTACAGAAATGTCAAACCATTTGTAATCAAGTCGTAAAAAACCGCTTTTAGGGCGCTTACATGGCTTGCGCTGACTAAACTATAAGATATACATCAATTTAATGTAATACAGAATTGTAGATCTCAAAAAGTCTACAGAAAAGTCCTTGGTAGCATATGTTTATGTTTTAAGGATGACCCACAGTAACCATTTTTATCTTTCAAAGTATCGCTGTAAAAACTAAATTGTTACCGGGCGAAGCCGGGCCGGTTTGCTAGTATGGTATAAACTAGCGAACCGGCCCAGCTTCACCCTGGTACAATTGAGTTTTACAGTGTTACACTAATAAATAAATTGGGAAAAGACTATCCATTTATGTGAAAACAGAATGATAAAATTATACTATGTTGGCGTAGGTTTTTAACTGATTACTGCAACCCAAAAGGAAGGAAATATTTTTTACCCGATAGCCAAGAAGTAGGGTATTGTTTTTGGAGTGTATCTGTGCAACTATCACGTAGTTACCACATTTCTGCTTTCCAGCGTCGATGCATGAAAATCAAAACGTGAGTTTCATCAAGTTGTAGTTGTAGACATAAGTGTACCTAGGCACACTTGCGCTTGACTGCGGGATCTTAATCGACCACCAAAGTTAAGCAGTGTTCACATTTGGATGGGTGACCGTTTAGTGGCATAACATCTTAGCGCTTCCGGGCTTCGGAGGGCACGTTAAATATTCGGTCCCGGTTGTTATCGATTTATAGCAGTCGTTAAGCCATTTCAGAGGTCCTTGGGCAGCCTGATAAACTCTGACACCAGAGGAAAATAATATTTTGGTCACATTCCCAGCCGTTGCAGAATTGCGTTTTGTTGTTATTCCACAGGAACTGTACAATTTTCCAGGATAAAAAGTATTCTATGTCCTATTCCAGAATCTAAAGTACCTACATGCCAAATTTCACCAAAATTCGTTCAACCATTATGGAGCTGAGTTCGGTCACGTTCCCAGCTGTTGCAGAATTAAGTTTTGTTGGTATTCCACAGGAATTGTACAATTTTCCGGGATTAAAAGTATCATATGTCCTATTCCAGAATCTAAAGTACGTACATACCAAATTTCATCAAAATTTGTTCAGCCGTTATGGAGCTGAGTGGTAACAAACATACACACACACACACACACACACACACACAGAGATTTTCGCATTAACAATATTAGTTGTATGCCCTTGCTCATCCTCAATATAAGACAGCTGTATTAATTAGTGGACCACATATGTTTTTTCACTCGGGGTACAAGTGGAAAGAAAATAAATGAGTTATAAGACCAAAAAATTGCTAAGAAGTGACTAAGATGTTTTTTCTCACTGAATCTGATGCATTATTCTCACCGATTTTGTGCACCTGGCATACAAACACAAAAGGATTTGTATTGCCTGTGGGGTAGTCACGGTAAACTGAGTACTTTTGTAAGCCCTGCCTAAGATCTACACATTGTGTATCCTTCCGCCATACGTAAAATCAACATTGCCTTGAGCTAGCTCACTTTATTCATGCGCCAGTCAAGGAAAACTGTGAAATTATTAATAAATGTTTTACAGATTTTGTTATTCTTGCACTTATACATATGTATTTTTAAAAAAAAATCAATCATTGTATTATTGACAAAAGTTAGCGTTATATGTTTAATTCCTTGAATCACTTTCTGTCTGTCGTTGCCAATTTTACTGGGCGCATTACACATAGCGTGCCTATTAAAATGCACACAGGTAGGAGCAGTGCCGTTTTTCAAAATTTTATTTCAAAAGTGCTTACTTTACTGTGAACAGCCTTTAGATAAATTAACCGGCCATTATCTAAAATTATTTTTTGACAGAGGTTGTAAACGACAGGAGAGGAGTTGAGAGGTTTTGGTCAGCTCTTACCAGTGAGGTCTTGAGCGCCGGTGAATCTGATGTGAGGTGGAGCATAGGCTGAATGGAAAGGAAAGGGGAAACGGGAGTACCCTGAGAAAACCCACTGACCAACGGCAATGTCCGCTACGTTTCCCACATGTGAAAATTAGGGTAACCCCGCCGGGAATCGAACACGGTTCAACTTGTGGGAGGTGGGTAGTCTAACCAGTACACCGAAACAGTTTTGTAAACGGGAAACCATTTTATGAGATAAAACTCGTGCAAAGATGTACATTGCACATACAAAATTTTCTGTGTCGATAAAATTTCCTCGACGATAGTGTAAAAAGGGATAAGTACTTCCGCAACACACGTTCCCTCCGTGTAGATAGCTGCACAGTAGCGGGACGTGAATAGCTGTCAATTGTCAAACGTGCACTGCCGACGCGCATTAGACAAGCAGAAAATACGCTATAAGAAAGAGTTCCTAGATTAATTAATACATTAAATTTTACGAAGTCACAAAACAGTGGTTGTTAGTGTTTCAAACTGAACTTCGTGATAAAGAAGTAATGTATAGGTGTTCAAAATGAAATGCACAACTAAACGATCCGTATCCAAATGAAGCGCAACTTCAAAATCTTTTACAACGTCGTATCCTCCCTTTCCAATCATGCTTTCCATACATGCTTTATATTAATTCTAAAGCATACAGAAATATTGCATAATATTTTTGAATTATTTTCTCTAATAATTTGACAAAATATATTTCAGATTCATGTCGTTCCAAGCCAGTAATAGAAGAACCTTCAACTTTTAAAAAGATGCTATCTATTGAGCAATGCAAACGGCTGAAACCTCGCTCTGTCATGCCGTGCGCGCCATCTATCCACTCTTTCCTGAAGCATTACCAGCCAGAGAAGGAAGCTTTCATGCTGACAAATTTACGAACAGATACCAATAGTTTTATTTTTCCATGAGCTCTGCATTATTTTTAAGTAACATCTATTTCGTGTACAGCGATTTTGAGTACTAGTAATTTCTGTTCTGCCGGTAATTGTTCGTCTACGTTAATTATACGCCATATTGTTCTCCCAAATACCCATTTCCTTGTTTCCGAAGAAAGTAGGACACGCATGAATAGTTTTTAAGCAATTCTAACGTTATTCGATGTTACATATTTCCAACTCGACTATATTAGCTACAACGTCCAAAGTGTGATAATAGCTACAACTACCGCCTCGCAAATGTTAACCCAAATTCACTGTCTCGGACAATAAATTAAAAAAGTGTTAGCAAATGTTTAATTTTTTGCAAGGTTTTATATTTTTACTTTTATAACCTACTAATTTTTTTAGACAGATGTCAGTCTAAAATATTTTAAAATTTGTTTAGCATTACAGTACAATGGCAAGTGGATTAGCTGACAACGTGTTGATAAAAAATACAGTCTCCACTTAATGCACCAGCTGATGGCGAAAGGATACATAAACAAAAAGTAAAAATTGGCACCAACTTACATGAGACAGAGAATAAAGAAGTAGAAAATTTCACAGAGGTTAATGGTTGTTATTGTTCAAAATGTATATTGAAACAGAATATTACAAATGTTGAATTATTTCCAATCAATGACAGTGGAATACTGAAACTAACAGCTGACTGTAAATAGTGTGGTAATAAAGTCAGTAAACCAATTGGTTATACTAAATTTGAGAATATATTAAATGGAATTAAAAAAGATTTACATTTAGTTTTAATAAAAGATGTTTTATCCATATGAACGGGTAGATAATTATTCTAAATTTAATGAAAAACTTCCAGAAAACAAGTGATTGGTATTCAACATAAAATGATAAAAATGTAAAATATTCAGATTTAAAATATGCAAAGAAAGTGTGGAAACATTTCAACTGCAAAGACTTTGGTGATTACCATGATTTATATTTAAAATCAGATAAAATACTTCTAAAGGATGTATTCAATAACTTTAGAAAAACATGTTGTAAGCAATATAAGCTAGATCCTGTTTATTATATGTATTTCAGCTCCAAATTTAGCAAATGTTGCATCATTAAAAGAATCCACAAGAATGGGAATGAAGTACTTACAGATCAAGACACACATGAAATATACAAAAATGGAATTAGAGGTGGTATTTTGATGATACCAAATAGTTATGCAGTAGTAAATAATTGTTATTTCTATGATGGAAAATCTGGTAAAAACTGTAAAGTTATCAAAACAAATAGCAATTGAAAAAGGAATATATTTTAGTCAAAAACATTTGAATTATATTATGTCTTTGGATATTAAAAATCTATATGATTGTACATTGAGCCAAGCACTTCAGATTGGATCATTTTTAAATTATAATAAAGTAACTAATAAAACATTTAAACGAGCTTTACTTAAACCAAATTATTTTACTACAAATATAATCTTAAAACTAAAATATGACTAAGAATACTGGTATTCATTTGTCATTTTTTGGGTAACTTCCATGAACTGCATGAAAATTTTAATGATTATCCAAATTACCTAAAATACTGAAGTATTTCCTGTAAAAGTCGTATTTGATGGTAGTAGCAAGAGCAAGAGTTCATGCATCGTTTTCACATTAAGGTCGGCACTCAAGTAATGAATAACTTTAGTGCCGTAATGTGCTCTTTTAAAGGGAATGATCGAATGTGTTCATAGATAGCAAAAGTGACTTCATGTGAATGTGCCTTTGCACGGTTTTGATGTTTACCATGCAGATTTACTGGCGACTTTCCTTCAGCAATGAGAGACATGAGACGAAATATCTCTTTATTTTTGACAGCTTACAGAATAGAGAGGGCCTCTTTACACACTTTACTTTTCTCTGTACCATTGCGTACAAAGTAAGAGTATGTACTGTCATGATGATTAGGCATTTCTTTTTTAGAACATCTTCGTGCTACAGAGGAACAATCTATTAAACCCATAAGGAATGTATCTCGCTCATTCTTTGGCCGACCATTGTACAATGAGCATAAAATGAATTGCTTTTGTTTTACAGAAAAGTTCTTACATTTACATGAACATTCTGCCTCCATGTTTGATTTAGCGGCCACAGTCTGTCCAGTTGTAGTACTCACATAGGTCTCCCAGCACAGAGGGTGTACTTTTTTTGCTTGTATACATGAACATTCAGAACTAATTTTTTCCTTTTGGGTGGCATTTCACATTCAGATTCCACTTCTGCATTGCTTTCGTCATTACTCAACACTTTTACAAACAGTACACAATGTGCTAAACCACACCCAATACTATTACAAACGGTACTAAAGCGTAGCATATGATTATCAGTGGACAGAACTGGCGGGACAGTGTGCTGCGATCTAGTGGTTCCTGCAAAAGTTTTAAGAATGGAATGAATCTTCAAACTCTCACGTAATTACCTACCATATATCTCCGCAACGAACTTAGCGTTCATTACCTTCTTAAACGCTGATGAACGACTTTATGTCTGAATATAACGTTTTAAGCAAAAACTAAATTTCAGATATTTTGGCACTTATTCCCTTCTTAAAACTGGTGGTTCAATTTTAAGTGATATAGCTTCATTACCGATAACCAACATCAGGAAATGTGCAGATTATCCCAATAACAGATATCTGTTATCAGACATTGGGCCATTACTAGTTGGCAGTATTATTGATGTCAATTACTAAAGCTGATGTTCTTTTAGCATTTTGCTTTTAAGATATACAGATAGGATAGTATTATGTGTATATGTTTGGTAAATTAGTCAGGAAACTTACAAAGTACTTTATTCAGAGTGTCTAGCATCAGGGAAAATCTGGAAAAGTTAGGGAAGTTTGTGTAAGGTCAGGGAATTTTGATAAAAGTTATCAATTAATTTAATAAGATAATAAATATTCGATGCTAGTACTTTTTCTGCATGCAATCTCATGGATCATACTGTTACAAGATGCCTGAGGGGCGTATCCAAGTTCGTGAGGGATGAAGGTCTTAATAAAAATAAAAGAACTAAATTTGATTTTTAATTTATTCACATAGCTATTATTTACAGCATTAATCTATCTATCTCCAATATTACTCTTTTTATTTCTCAGTGAGCCAATGTCCATTCTAACCCTAATTAACGTCCTTCTTAATGTCTCTGGTTATAGTCAGTTTACACATACTCAACATTAACACACTTTCAGTCTATCTGTTGCCATCATTTGTAATGTCTTCACTCACACATCCAGTCCAATAGTCCAGCCTGCCAGTTGCACTATTCGCTGTGCTGATGCTCGCAGTCTTAGATTTTCCTCCTGCTGGTCACTTGTCTTGCCATTTGTTTCTCTTCTCGCTCATTGTCTGTCGCTAAAACTCCAGCCACTCATCAACTCATCAGCAACAACTCAGATGCCCGTCACACTTTTATACTCGTTGGCCTTGACCTGGAAAGTAGGACCCACCCCAAGTCACGCTGAGAGAAACGAAGTCCGCAAACCACCAGAAAATTCTTTAGATAAACACGGAAATTCAATCAGTTGAAGGTCAAGAGCATAAGCAGCAAAAGATTTATTGCCGGCCATGCGCTGCATCAAGCCTGTGTAAGCTGATGTTTGTGTTCGCCATCCACTCTTGGGTTACATGCATGACCTTCACACATTTCCGCTCTCACGAGGGATCTGAAGTAGCAAGCGCTTAACACTGCCCCGTCCTCAATTCTGTTCATCCCGAACAGACACTGCAACATCCGGACAATCGTAGAGTGCCAGTTTGCCTATGTGGACAACCTTCGTCTTCGCCCAAAAGCCTTGACGACAAATCCGAAAGACCACATCATTGATCTTCTTCAGAATCCTTCCCAACATTTCTGTAGATTCAAGTACCCTTTTCACCTCTGGGTTGTACAACCACACTAGTTGTCCTTCTTGATATACCTCGCCCGACATTTCTCCTGTCATACCAGGTCTTGATCCTGTAACTACATGGTCGTTTGTGCCTTACAGAAGGACTAATCCCTTCAATACCATTTTGAAAAGATGACGCAAATTCGGATTTTCCCCTTGCATCTTCCTTTAAACCATGTGTAATGTTACGAGACGTGCCAGTTGTTGACACAGTCAAAAATTAGCTCGTCTAACTTTCGGAGGTGAACACCGAGACTCAAGTTTATAAAGGTGCCAAAATACAAATAATCAGACGAGCCAGAAATATAGTTCAACTGTAATTAATTATAGTTTGCACTTCAGTTACAATATCGGCACAGAAAATTATGCAGTTCAATTACAACAGCGGCACAAAAAAAAACTCCACTGCAAGCAAGCAGGAACAAGATGAGAATCACAATATTGATTATTCTGTAGTTGAAAATACTCTAATCACAAGGCTATTTACGAAGGTGGGAGAGAAAATTAAGACAAAACAAACACTCTCCCGGCGCCCTAAATGAATGACCCCTCACACCGGCCGAAATAATTTAGCAGGTTTAGGTTGATCCAAAATATGATAAAAAAGAAAGATAGCGGGCGCTGCTGGTGTGAGTTGCAATCATGACTTGCGTGTACTCTTCAAATGTCCATCTTGGGTTCTCACTGTCCGGGACTTGACTCTACTACTCTGATAACTGAGTCAAGCGGGGGCACGAGGGAGGCCTTGCCTACTGTATGTATCTTCTCAAAGCATTATTGCACCACTGAAAACTGCCCAATCGAGGCATTGCATAATGCCGTCATATCTAAAAATAGCACACACACACACACACCTCGCAACACGGGCGTGTATCTCATCACGTCACCACAGTGCGGCCCTTGTTATCCTACCGGTGTTGCACCATATTGCAACAGCCAACTACGTGTCCTTAGCTTCCTAGTAAAAGGAAAAGTTGTTGGATCACCTTATGATGATTAATGCTACTGCTGAACCACTTGAAATGAAATTATAAACTTTGAAAATCGAAAATATATAAATTAAATACAAATTGCTATTATCACAAAGCTTCAACCACTGAATAAATTTACATTATTCTCGAAAGTATAGCAAACATTAAATATTTCTTACACATATAAATTACTATTACTTGCAACATTACGCGTGCCTACCAAACTGAAAAGTGCTGGCATGTGCAGTGGATGCTGCTGGTTGTGGCAGGATCCTCGTCCGATGTACCCTGAAGCGCTGGTATCTCCTGTCTACTGCCTCACTCCCATTCTCGAGCTCACCTAACTGTTTCTTTGTCCCCCGAGGCACTTCCTCCATGGGACCACTATCCTCAGATGCACTACTGAGAGGGGTGATCACATCACTTGCTCCATGTCATGGGCTCCTTTTACTGCTATGTGGCGCAGTGTGCCCAGGGCATCTGGACAGCATTCGCAGGTCATCATATGCATTTTATAACTTCTTGTTAGGTGTATAGCTTGCAGCATCAGCTCGCTAATGCGGTTTCTCAGTTGTTTGGCATATGCACGAAGCTCACAAATTTCTTCATGCAAGTGCTTACATGCGCTTATCGAAGCCATTTGTTCTTCACCTTGCTGCCTCTTTTCCCGCTGCAGCTTCTGTTTCTGCTGCTGCTGCTGCTGCTGCTGTTGTGGGTAGTAAACCCTCAGGTGGCCCCAGCTGTCCACATGACCACCATTCAGATTGTCTGGGTGTGGGGCGGCGAAGCTCTGTAGCATTGCCCTGGAAGTGATGACCCTCAAAGCCAACTGCATCTTTTTCAGTGTCTTCATTTTTCTTTCTTCATCTTCGTTCAGCATCACTGCCCATACTGGACATTGGGGTGCTGTCTCCTGTTTTGCTGATGCCACCTCCAGTGCTCGGGCTAGGGCATCCTGCATGTTGTGGGGTGCAGGCAGACGTACTGCTTGCCATACCTCTGTATCGGCGATGGAATCGATGAAGAAGTCGACTGCGATGATGTCGCACGCCTCCTCTCGGCACCCTTTCAGAGATAGTTGAGACAACTGCTCAGTGTCTTGCCATAGCTCCTGCAGTGGCTCCTCTTGTCGCTGGGTGCGGCTTTGTAGCAGGGCATGATAGGCATGTTGCAAATACCGGCCGCCAAAACTTAACTCCAAGTCAACACCGGTGTGGGGTGCTCCAGACGATGTCACTCTGGCAGAGATTGTAGTATGCTAGTGCAGGACCTCTCAGTATAGCGGCGAGGTAGTAAGTCAAATGCTCGGCTGACTAGCCATTTAGGGTGGCAACTATTTCAAACTGGTGTTGGTACTCCCACCAGGAAGTCTGGCTATCATAAGGGGCGGTCTTAATTGAGACCCCCTTCCCCACTCATGGCTGCACAACACCAATGTGACCACTTGTACTGCTTCCCCACTTTTATCGACTGCATGCGTAATGGTATTTGCACTCCACTACTGAAGAAATTTGTGTAGTTCCTTCTCTAATGCACTGATCTTCTGCTTCAATTCATTCTCGACACTGCCCATCCTTTCACTTACACTGCCCATCCTTTCACTTACACTGTCCATCCTTTTATTTACACTTTCCATCCTTTTATTTACACTGTTTAGTCCTTCATTTACACTGTCCATTCTTTCATTTACACTCAATTTTTTCGTCCACGTAGTCAATTCTTGTATTCTTTAACTCTGTAATGCCTTGTATTTTCGGGTCTACATTTTCATTTACAGTGTCTATTTTCCTTTGTACATTTTCAATCACTCTGTCCATTTTCCTATCTACATGATCTACTTTCTTGTCTACATTTTTATTTATGCTATTTACAACTTACTATTACTGAACTAATTTGGTTATTTGAAGTCTCATTTATACTCTCCTTTACACTACCTACTTGATTGTTTACATCTTCTTCCAAGCTATTTACACTTATGCTCACACTAATCATTTGATTACCTGGCCCTTCAAATAATGCTTAAAGTGCTTCTGGTTCCTCAGACATTTTTATAATTAACATTCACTGTGTCAGTTGTACAAGAGAGTCTTAATTACAGTAAACTCTCGTTTTACCAGGGGTGGCTTAATCGGGTTGTGACTTAACAGTGGAGCCATCAGTTCAAAGTCAAATATTGAACAGCTGCAGCCAGTCGCGGACTGCTGCTATTAATTACCAATGCGCACGTGGTTAATTACCAGGCTACAGTCAAGTGATGCCGTACTGATTTATTTTAATATTAAAAGTGTTCGGGTACTATATTTACACACGTTTTTAACAGTGAATATATGTGAAACTTGGAAGTATTAGGAATTCTGGGAAATTCTCAGACATTGCATTTTCATTCATAATAATAAAGTATTTCACGATTCAAACGTGTCTGCTTGTTAAAAAGGTGAGATCTTGTAGTTTACAGTAGTTTGTTCGTGTGGTATGCTTTTTCTACTATTTGAGAGCAAGTGATATTTTTCACGTGCCTCAAAGTAGCAAAAATAGCAGTTACTCTCGGCAAGACGACACGAACGACGAACAGCAGAAAACTAGCATGTCGGAAATCAATAAATAACATTTTATTAAAATAATGTCGATAATCATTATTGCCCCTGGGTAATTTATGTGTATTAAAAATTTTGGCTACTCAAGATAACTTATTTTCAAGTATAAATGTATCTTAATTATTTTATTACTAATTCCATATTCCTGTGGACTTCTTACAGGATACCCAATTATCTTCTCTTCATCAATCTGCGCAAAAGCAAATTACTCTTCACAGTCGCCACTCTCAAGACTCTTCAACATTTGTAATTTTATTTTGGTGGCAATTTTTTTTACCTTGCTCGTTTTGATATTTCTACTGTACCTCAGCGAGCAAGAGCAGAAACAGCTGCTTTTCATAGCACAAATAGCAACTTCTACCGCCATTCGAACAGTGTACAAAAAAAGTGCTTCCGGTAACACAAATGGCAACTAGTAGAAACACAGCAGAAATAGCAATGAACTAGCAGAATAACAAACCACGCAAACACACCTTGTAGTTCGCACATGCAGAAGCAATTTATAAATTAAAAGTGGCACCAACTGCAACTGGATGACAAAATATCACGTTAACATAGATATTATTTGCCATAAAAATGATTCCATCGCAAACAATGCATGGTTTAAATAAATAAATAACATTTATTTTTGCTTTGTTGCTGAAGTAGGAGGAGAGTCAGGACAATAAATAATAAAATGGCGAGCTGGCCTCAGAAATGCTTGACGATTACAGGCCGAATCCAAATTATTAGCAAGCAGAATCGCTTCACACGGAAATATGTTATGTTACAATATTTATAGATCTCGCGGAAAATTTCAAAATCTTGAGAATTTATTTGCATTTTACACATGAAAAACGAGTCATTTTACGGGGGCGTGGTTTCCGAAGCGAGCCGCATGCACTGGCCAACAGATGGCAGCATGGTTGCCTATTTCGTTGCTGTTATATATATATATATATATATATATCATGTCCTTTTAAAAGTAAATTTTTCATCTCGTGCTAGCTCAAAAACAACTCTGGTTTGAAATGTATTATGTCAAATTAATGTAGAAATATTTGAAAAATACTCTGCGATAGTTGTGCGTCTTCAATTAATATGAAGCATGTACGTGGCGACGTTAGCAGCAAGCGCTAGCTATGGCCTATGAAAAAGAGACAAACAAAGCTAAACTATCGCATATGGTGTTCCATTTCGTTTAAACACCTACACATTATTCTAGAACGAAGTTTAGTTTGTTACATTAATAATAGCTGTTTTATAACAATATAAAATAAAATGCATAGACATTTTGTCTACAATCTCCTTCCTGCCATTATATTTCTCAGATGTCTGTTGTTCAAATGTAGGCTGTCAAAATAGCCAACGTGTAATTTCCTTTGAATTGTTAACGCATCATCTGATATACGATTTTGTGTACATTGCCATGCACTGACTGTCAAAAATCTGAATTCTTATATGACTATTATATGTTTACATAACATACGTGTACAGTATGTAGGCCAAAAGTAAACATCCCCCCCCCCCTTTTTATGCAATTACTTTAACCGTGAGCATTGGTTATCCATGAACCCTTAGCCAGTCATTACCCCAGAAAATTGTGAGTTTACTGCATTTTCACCCATAACTATTACAATTAATCAATTTGTTTTAATATAACTCATTACTAGCCTACTGTCTCACTTAATCTACTATTAAATGCCTCCACCCCACTTCTGACACCAGTGTTACAAGATGCCAGAGAGGAGTATCCGTGTTCGTGAAGGATGGAGGTCTTAATGAAAATAAAAGAACTAAATTTGATTTTTAATTTATTCACACAGCTATTATTTACAGCATTAATAAAGCGAATAAAGTGAGCCCAGTATTTAATGTCTATTTCATCTTTGATTAAGATCCTTCCTAATGTGTCTGGTTATAGTCAATTACCTCATACTCATCATTCACACGCTGTCTTTTCCCATCATTTGTAAGGTCTTTCACTCACACATCCAGTCCAATAGTCCAGTCTGCCAGTCGCACTATTCGCTGCACCGATGTGCTCACAATTGCAGATTTTCCTCCTGCTGTTCACTTCTCTCGCCGCTTATTTCTCTTCTTGCTCGTCGTCTATCGCTAAAATTCCAGCCCCTCATCCACTTATCAAATCATCAACAACGTCTCTAAGGCCCGTCGCACTTTTATATTTGCTGGCCTTTGCCTGGAAAGTTTTGACGCACCCCAAGTCGTGCTGAGAGAAACTAGGGCAATAAACCACCAGTAATTTTTCAGATAAACATAGAAATTCAATCAGCTGAAGATCAGGAGCGTGAGCTGCAAAAGATTTATTGTGGGGCCACGCACAGCAGCAAGCCTGTGTAAGCTGATCTTAGTGTTCGTTGCCCGGTCTTGGGTTACTTGCATGACCTTTACACATTTTTGCTCTCGCAAAGGATGCGAAGCAGCAAGCGCGTAACAACACTATTACTTCAGTTTATTCCACCTTCGTAAGATGATTTATAAGCCTGGTAATTTTATTCTTGTATGTATAATAGTAACAAGTACTATACATACTTTATTGGTTGAATTTTTTTGTTGATACAACAAGCATTGGCGTAGTGGAATAAATGAGTTTAGGTGCAAGCATAAGATTTGCAATAAAATTGCAGGAAGAAATAATTAAAACTCTTTTAATGGGTCTCATTGAATTGATACATTGTATTGTTTTTGTAACTTGGTTTTTGGTACTGAAAAACCATGTGTCGTACTTTTCCATGTGCAATCTTTGTATATATATTTATTTTTAGTATTTTATAAAATATTTTACTGCATAAGAAATTACCAACAACAAAAGGCTATGTTAACGCTACCTATAAAAAATTTGTAATTTTCTTAGAAACAACATAAAAATATTTCTAGTTTATGCCATGTATGTTAATTAGGGGAATGCGACAAAATGGAAAAGTCAGGGAAAACCTGAGGGAATTTGTTATAGGGATACTGCTAGCAACCCTTTTATTAATTTTTTGTCACATAGTTTCTACATAAGTTTGTATGCATTATGTTTTGTGTTCTGACCTAACTAGTTGTACAGTATGAGAATGCGTATGAAATGATTGTGAATATCCAAAGTGAGTAAAAAGTGGAGTGGTGTTTCTATTGCAGCTGACTTTGGCTTCTGTGCACAAATCTCACCGGAGCAGTCGAAGCGAACGACCATGGTGGGTACTCCATATTGGATGGCCCCCGAGGTTGTGACCCGGAAGCAGTATGGTCCCAAAGTGGACATCTGGTCACTGGGCATCATGGCCATTGAGATGATCGAAGGGGAGCCGCCGTACCTGAACGAAAACCCTCTCAGAGCTCTGTACCTCATTGCAACCAATGGCAAGCCTGAGATAAAGGAGAAGGAGAAGTTATCGCCTATCTTCCAGGACTTCCTGGACCAGTGCCTAGAAGTGGATGTGGACAACAGGTCCGCCGCATCTGAATTGCTAAAGGTGAGTTTTTTCGTATGTACTTCATGGTTTTTTGCGTGGTAGTTAGTGGTTCAGTTTTTGTCTGCCCTCTTCATTTGTTTACTCTTGTGTCATTTGCTTGTGCTTCTCTACTACAGTGTGTTGCATTGATGATGCACCTTTTTAATGCCATATTCTTACAGTGAGAAAATGTCAAGAACCTTTAGTCTAGGATTGAGTCAGTTCCAGTTGTTGGTTCCCTTGCTTCATAGCCTTGAGTATTGAAACCATATCTAAAGTTACATTCTCAGTTCCTTCACTTTATTTATAACATCACCCAACATTGTTCCTGCCAAATTCCTATTACGTTAATCATTTATACGTAAAATGTATTTACCACAAAAATAGCTCACTTCACGCAAACACAATTTCGCCATTGTAAACATATTACTTCATCGGTCATTAAAAGAAACTATCTTACCTGGTTCAGAATTTTGATGGGTGCACTATGCACAAGATTTTCATGCTATCGACACTACCGTCATTCCAATGAATTACTCTAGAAGTTGATCATGGGAAAATGGCCTATATGTAAACTTTGGATACACCATCGGTGGAAACTACGGCCATTAGAATTTGGTAATGCTTGCATTTATGGCATAAAAAATACTTCGAGCACCTTTAGGTTATTAAGTCTTATTACTGCGAACTGTGTTTTTTAATGCTAAGGTACTGAAAATGTAGTTTCTTTGTAGATGAGTTATTACTTGAGATAAAAAGAAAATAAGGGCTTCCAAAGTGTGGTAGTAGTTTGCTATTTGTAATGAAAATGTACTTTATGCAAAGGGTTCCTTGTGTGTAACACTAATTTCTCAGGTTGAGGAAAAATGAACTTCATGCATAGAAAGGTGCTTAACTAATTTTGTGTAAATTACACTGTATCTCAAACTTATTTAAACCAAATGAAGTCACCCTTACTCAGTTGTCCTCTGTCACAATATTTCTGTAGTAAAGAAATTTTGTTGACTTTTAAATTATTTTGTATATAGATTATGCTTTTAATTTAATAGACATAGTTGAGAAATATCTGCCTTCATTTGCTGTAGAAGAATATTTACTTTTGATTCCTTGGTTGGTGAAAATAAGAGGACTTCCAGCATTTAAAGGTGTTATGTGACCGGACAAGTGGTTACTATCTGTGGATTTTCCCTGGATGATTATTAGGGTCCTTTTATGTGCTGATTGAATGCATGGGTAGATAGCTGCTACCAGATAGTCTTGGATGAGAGGACAGTCACCCTGAGCTGCACCTACAAATGATTGATGACAATAGGTGCAACTGTGATGTTATGATTAAGGCGTTATCTTCAGTTGAGCACGGACCCGTAGTGCATGCCAATGTGGGCAATATCAATGAACACTAGGATCGAGAAGTTGTAGTTATGAAGCAGTGCAGTTATTCATTTTCAAAGTTCCTAACCTGATCAAGCACAAAATTTATTTTATAAGACAAAGTGTACTGCTGTGTTGAAGTATTATTTCTAGTGGAAGGCTCTGCACTTTCCTACAATAATGCATTATGTATGCTACAGAAATACTTCCATTCAAAAACTTTTCTAATAGCAAACATGTTTGGGTCATCTTCCATCTTGTGGATCACCTCTGAGTGGCCACTAACAAACCAACACAACTTAACTGTAACTACCCTGTTATATCCTGTGCTAGGTTGGCATGTGGGACTTCAGGGGCCTTACATTGTAGCCAAGAAAATTCACGTTTGTCTAATTTCATAGTTATTACAACTTCTGAACTTACCTATATTCCCAACATAGTATTTAACATAAACATACATCTGCTACTGGGCACAAGTACCTCACAATATTACAACCACATTGTAATTTCAGCTATGTACTTTCCTTTATTACCTATTCAAATTACTCTTTACATATAGTAATGATAATACATATTATTTTGGTCGTTACAATTCTTACTCAGATTAACATTCCTTATTTTACTACTTTTACATTACAACTGTCATCCTCTCACTGACTACTATGTTACATGGTGTAACTACGAGCTGTGCATCCTTACATCTTCACTGGCTTTTTAAATATTAAATCACAAAAATGACAAAGGAACCTCGTGCAGAGGATTGAAATATTGGCAGTTGCTTACCAATCCAAGATGCTGCGACAAATTCACCTTTATCACAAGCAGGGCAGGACCTAGACTCTACTGGGGCACTAAGGGTTTTCTTTAACATGTCTGTCCTAAGTTCACAAGAAAAGTTAAAACTAGATAAGAAATTACACTTACATCAAGTTACTTAGAAAGATCAAACTTTACATAAAAATTATAAAGTTACTTAATTAATATGAGTGAATGGCCCATCTCACTGGCTGGTTCTGAGCAGCTGACTCTTGAGTGAAGAACTGACAAAAACTGATCCAGAGTACCTCTGTCACAGAGCATATAAAGTGCTTAACTGGCATCACTGTATGTGCCCATTCTGCCAGATAAAGTGCTTTTTTGGGCCGTTTCGAATCATTAATGACCATCACGCATGACTTCCCATTTTTTCCGTTGGATTACTATTCAGCAGCACTCGTGAACAGTGCCGCCAAACGGAAGGGAGTCATGGCCATCCTGAAGACACTGGGCATACACATACAACTAACTGCCTGTCCATTGAATACATTAAGCTTGGTTGCCGAACCTTAGTGACGAATTACTGGTTGTAGCCTCGTTCGAAAACTTTACAAGCTTGTGGGTTTCCGAAATTGGCACAAGAACTCTTGCCAAATGAGACTAAAAGTAATCAATCCTGAGTCTGTCACTGATTCTGACAAGCAGGCTCATTTCAGTTTTTCGCACCCGAAAGCCTTAAGTTTTATTTTGATCCAATATAAGCAGTTATGCCCTATTATAGTTACGTATTTACATTGCCCCCTTGTACAATAAACTATGGGCTGAAGGCCAGGTTACTCACAATGTCCTCTTCTAAAATCAACGCAACTTTGCCTGGCACCAAAGAATGTGTTGTTAACATTTCTGAACCAATACTGGTGGTTATCGTAAGAATCTGACGATGTTTGTTGTTACAATCAACCTAATCAATTTCTATCCTCCTTTAACTTGAGGAACTAGTTGACACCGCACCAGACGCTGGACTTATAAATATAACCACGGCATGATATCCCAGACTTATACAGGTCAACTTTACCTGATGAACTTTCGTAGGTAATAAGTTCCAGTAAGAACAATACAAGCATTATGGCGGACACCAGCTACCAGATCACTGTGAGGCGGCAGCTCCATCTGGACATGCCCCTCCTCACACCTACCTGTGTCACTGACCAGCAATGTGATCAGCTCTCCTGTGGAACAGCTTAACTTCCTACCATACCTGTGGGTTGCCATAGATTGGACTCTTTTCCTTCTGCACCTTGCCTGGTTTTCAAAGGTGAACGTCTACGTGAAACGTATGTACACTGATCCGGTCAGTGATATGTATGTTCCTGCCCATCGAGTGTCCCTATTCTATTCTGTTTGTAGAAAATTCGCCTTATGTTCTCTCTGTTACAAAACCGTTTTCTGTCTACAATCTCTCTGTTTACAGATTTGTTACTTTAAATCAACTACCATTACACAATATGTTAATTAACAATACTAAATTGCACCTCGATTAACATTGCTGCCTCAATTAAAAATTTATTACAATTGCTATTTAGAGAAATCACCCACAAATGCTGCTTCCATTAACTATATAGACTGCATATCATCCTTACTTCAAACTTGAACATTAAAACCTCTACAAAAGAAATATGAATGAACTTATTAAATAATATTGCACAGAAAATACATCAACTTCATATGATTTGAAATATAAAATAGAAATTTAGACAAAAGGAATCCTTTAATTTTATTATTTTCTCTTCATTGGCTGGTTCTGGTGGGTTTTCATTGGGGACCAGTAGTGGGACTACTCTTTCCTCGAGAATCCTTCATTCAGCTCATTTCAGCTCATTGCTGCTGCTCACTTCTGTCTGCTGTCTGATATTGTGGAGGTCAAGCATTTCCTCATAGATGTTGCTGTTGACATCATTGAAAAGGCCATCTCGATGCTGTTCCTTCATCAACAAGTAGTGTCTATATCACGTAATTATTCTGTATTAGCAATACAGCAGAACCATTGCTCTAAGAAACAATTGCAGTGTTAAGACAACCATTTCAAAGGGACCTGAAGATTTATACTTCCTCATTCTTTCTAAGAATAGTTTACCTTGGAGAAGATATTTCTCATGTAGTTCTTTAATACCTTTACAATAATGGAGTTATCATTTCCAATTCTTAGTTTTACGACATTTAAAGCATTGTACAGCATTTTAGAGATTTTCGGAATATGAATTCGATTTGGAAGCAATTTAATAGAAATTTGTCCAGAGGTGCAGGGAAATAGAATGAATTCCTGACTGAGGATACTACAGCCCTCAAGCAACTCGTATTCAATTACATTACTAGTGGGATGTCTACGGCTATAGATTCAAGTATTTGTCTTACTAAATCTATGAAACAATGGAGGAAAATCAACAATAACATTAACATGGCTTAGTCGTTTGCTACATGATTCTCTAACAATATTGCACATACAAGACTTTCCTTTGTGTTTTCTTGTAGGTACTTCTGAAGAAAAGTTGGAATTTTGTCATTTTTCCAGGTCTTCTGAAGTGATTTAGGAGAGGATAGTTTATAGTTATAAATGGCTAAATACTTTTTCAAAATGCCAATATGCAAGAATGCCCTGTAATCATTTACCAGAGTTGGCAAACTTATTCTTTTATACAGGATGATTTTGAGCAATGGGGACAAATTGCAGGAGACAATCCCTGAGAGGGTAAGCAACAAAACAGGTTTAATGGACAAACGTTCAAAAATGCTTTCGCCATTTATGTGAGACAAGCTCGTTTACGGTAATGGGTAACCATGAAGGACATATGCGCCAGGTACGTATACCAACCTTGGAGGAACATGTGATCAACACTGTGGAAGATGACCCTGGTATCAGCAATCTGGGCAGGTGGCCCGCCACCATGGGGTAAGCCAGATGACCGTGTGGAACATTCTCCACCACAACCGCAACTACCTATATCACTTGCAACATGTGCAGGGCATGTTACCAAAAGATCTTCTTATGCGGGAATTGTTTCGTCGCTGGTTTGTTGCACAGGCCACCACAATACTGGGATTTCTGTCATCCATCCTATTCACAGATGAGGCCACCTTTACAAGGTGCAGTATCATCACCTTCCACGATACCCATCTGTGGACTGCGCAGAATCCCCGGGGTATGGTGGCAGCGAACCATCAGCACCGGTTCAGCCTCAATCTGGGGCGGGTATTATTGGCGACCATCTCGTGGGACCAGTCGACCTTCCACAACGCCTCAGACATATCTGCACTTCCTGTAGGTTACTCTGCCTCTCTGCAGGAAGTGGTACCTTTGATGGTATGAAGTGTTATGTGGCTGCTACACGATGGTGCTCCAGCCCACTTCTGCATTACCTTGCGGAGGTATCTCAACAATGTGTTCCCCGGTTGATGGATAAGACGAGGTGGTCCAGTTGCATAGCCCACCCGGTCACTGGATCTCAACCCGTTAGATTTCTACCTGTGGGGGTACCTGAAAGGTATCATGTACGCGGAACCCATCCCATATATGCAGACGCTGGGACAACGCATTCTTGCTGCCTGTGATGCCATTCAGATGCAGGATGGTACAGTTGAACATGGGCAGCAACTGCTGCTGCAGCACATACATGCATGCTTAGAGGTCTGTGGGGACCACTTCGAACACCTCACCTAATGGTGTGTGCCCATGTACGACCAAAAGATAAGAAACAAATAAACTATATCAACTTCCAACAACACAAAAATGTCCCGAGCCCCTGGCACAAACAACATACACAAATGCCACAAAAACATAGCAAACAAAAGTAGCATAATAAAGGAACAGAATTACCAAAGGACCCGGCACAAACAATTATAAAAGGAGGTGATCTACACAATCAAATATGCTCACAATAGCCAAATAGGAAGCACTAACAATTGATCATGCTGGGTAACCATACATTGCACAAAATAGAGAGTACAAATAAAAAATGTAAATACTAGACTTACTTGTATAATTAAAACATATGGGTGCAGAGGAAGACTTAATTGTGTATAAATAAAAAGACTTGACTTGTAATTGTGCGTGTATCGCACGCATTTCCCTGGAGACTGGGAGATCGGAGATGGAAGCACACAGTTCCACCAGCAAGGATACTGCATGTACCCACACATCAGGAAATCAACTAGGACCCACAAACAAAGAGGTATTGAAGGTTGGGTCCGATAATCTGGGAACAAGAATCCAAAAACGTTAACCCTCACTTAAAAAAAAACTATAGTCTTACTCAGCAAGGAGGGAAGACAGAAATATCCAACCTACATGTTGGTGTTAACAGTCAAACAAGCACACACCACACAAAAAAAATAAAAAACTATTGAAAACTACATTGCTACAACATCAATGCATTTATAACAAAAAAAAAAACTGAAACTCATGTTTTGAAGAACACAATCATCAGAGTCAGGCAACACACCATCTTGACTCTGTGGGGGGACAGAAAGTGTAGAGGAAAAACTAGTGGAGCATACAGATGGTAAAAATAAAAGCCAAACGAAAAGCGTCCAGAATAGCCGAATTGGGCTGATGGCACAGAGGTGGGAGAACATAACACGTGAACAAAGAAACATTTTTTAATGTGAAATCACGTGCTAACAGCGTGAGAGAAATGCAGAATTGCAGACTGCATTAAAGTGAGTGGAAGGGATGCCTCATACGGTGACAACTGAAGGAATTCGCAATGCTGCAATGGACATCCACTTGTTAGAAAAACATTCTCTCATGAAACACGGGTCTGCAGGTGAGACAGGATTAAAAATGTATCTTTCAAAGTACAGACCAAAAATTAATTGATTTCGAAGTAAGAAGAAAAATACGTAAACTGTAAAATATTGACAAGCAATAATTAAATAAACTGAAATATGTAAGTAGCACATGACATATGCTTTAATAAATAAATAAATAACTAAAATATTTACAATTATTAATTATAAGAAAATTGTAGATGCTCACATGATAATAAATGCATTTATTAACTGCAAAATGCAACGAGACAAAGTATTACAGGCATTCATTATTTACTGAATTAAATACTGAAAATTAGGTTTCAAAACTGTTTGGAAATAGTACACTAGCAGTGACGCCACATTAAAATAGTCGTGACCTATTTTAAAACTGCACAAGTGGCCTCATGACAGCATGTCATGCACTGCATTATACTATACCAGAATAATGAATGAATAAATGGTCTCTAGCAGAGGCACTATGCATTTCTGGACATATGTCCATATGACCTTTGCTCCCTATCCTCTCAGGGATCGTCTCCTGCAGTTTGTCCCCATTGCTCAAAATCATCTTGTATAATGAGAAGCAGCGATTTTGAGATTTTAGAGGGAGTTCTATATAGCCTTTGGAGGGTTTCCATAGTTGCTGCAAGCACTGATGGATGCTAAATTGTAATAAGAGTATGCCTAGTCTGTTTTGAGATTGGTCAAGAATGACAATTTTGCAGGCAAGATTAAACTACTCAATATTTTAACTAATTTGGCTGGGGTTTAAAAATTATGAAGATAACTTTCCAAGACTAGTCAAGTGTAGCATATTTATAAATGTCACTTCTTCATGAAGGTCACAAAATATATTCGAAAATTCTCGTGCTGAATTTAAATTGTAAATCACACCAAATTATTTATGAATGTTACTCATTTCTACCTCAAAGGTCACCTGACAAGCGCTCAACTTAGTTCCCATTTCATTTTTTGCCAATGATAATTTACATGTATGCCGTGCAAATGTTGTATGAGTTTGATTGAGAAATGTTAACTGCTTCACTACATGGACTACTTTGTCATTATTACTAGCCAATTGCTTTTATCTTTTACTTTAATACTTGTAACATCGGTTTTGGTCATAGTGCCAAACGAAACTTTTAAAATTTTCCTCCTGTATTTACCCGAAAATAATGTAATGGTTTTTACAGAATTAGCTATGACGAAAAGCAGGGATCACATTATAATTGCGAACTTACATCTACCACATTGGAGAATGTTGTTTTTAAACAAGTTGGACGCACTGATAATAATAGGTCAAATGTTGGCAAGGTCACTGCGTGAGCAAAGAGACAGAACGTGAACCAACAGCACTAGTAGTTCACTTTCCATGCCGTCGAATTATCAATTTTTGTCACGTTTTCTGACTGCTGAGTGCCACAAAATGTAAACATAGCCTGATCAAAGTGTACTCGGTATAGTAACACGCGAGTGACGTGCTTCTATACTCTTCTGTGGTCGTGTGTTTTGATTATGCAGTATATCTAATAAGTGCTGGTTTTTGTTTTGGAGTCAAGAGTACCATATGGCTTTCGTAAAAGTAAATTCTTTTTTTTTTTAATTGCGAAATGGATATGGTTGAAAAGTGGGGCAGGGCTTAAAAAACTATGTCAAAAGGGTTGTGGCACAGCTATGATGCCAACTTTAAAATTATTGTGGCAAATTATGCCGTGCAAACGAATAACTGTCAAGCAGCTTGGAAGTACGGTGTGACTAGAATTAATGTGCGTAATTGGAGAGTGGGTTTGAATCGTCTAAAAAACACAAATAGCTCACGGAAAGCATTCAGGGGCCCAAAGAAAGGCCATTTCAATGAAGTAGAACAACGAGTTGTAAACTTCAAAAAGGAACAAGGGGGTTCAAATTTCACAAGACGTGATTATTCTGAAATCCCAAGAAATTGCGTGGGTACTTAACATTCCACAAACAAGTTTTAAGGTGAGTGTTGGTTGGTGCGTCAAAATAATGCGTCGTTGTGGATTTTCCTTGCAGTGGAGAATGTTTCTTGCACAAAGACTCCCGAAAGACTTTGAAGAGAAACTAGTAGCATTCCAGTGGCCTGTAATTGGATTGCGCAAAATATACACATATTTATGCGAACAAATGGACGATGCTGATGAAATGACAGTGTATGTCGACATTCCTAGCAACACTACGGTTGAGGCAAAATGTGTGAAAACTGTAACTGTGCCCACAACAGGCAATGAAAAATTGCATTACTGTCATGTTGATAGTACTGGCTGATGGCAAAAAACTGCTGCCATTCGTTATTTTAAAACGAAAAACTCTTCCAAAAGAATATTTTCCACCTGATATAATTATTTGTTGCCAGAAAAAGGGTTGGATGATGCGTGATTTAATGTGAGAATGGCTACGCCTTGTGTGCAACTATCGGCCAGGTGCACTGCTAAAGAAAAGGAGCATGCTTGTGCTGGAACATTTAGGGGACACCTGACACCCGAAGTGAAAGAAGCTGTGCAAAACATAAACAAGATTTGGTGGTTATACCATCAGGTATGACGAACGAGTGGCAAGTGTTGGACGTGGTGGGCAACAAGCCCTTTAAAGACCATCTCCAGCAGCAGTACAGTGACTGGCAACTTGCTGGCAACCACGCTTTGACTCCCACTGGGAAAATAAAAAACCATCTGTTCTGCAACTGGCAAATTGAATTTCTGCAGCATGGTGGAGAATAACACCAGATTCCATCATTAGGGGTTTCAAAAAATGTTACATGTTGAATGTCGTAGATGACACTTAGGACATCTGTTGGCAGGATGCAAGTGACAGTGATGGAAACAGCAGTGACAGTGGCGGTACTGGTAGCAGCATCACACTCAGTGATGAATGACATAAATGCAATTTTACTTACCATCACCACCACATAATATTATGCAGTGTTAATTTAATGTAAATAATAGTAAGGAAACTTAAAATAGTTTATATAAAATATTATTTTCTGACAGGTTAAATTTTTGCTGTACACCAAGATGAGTTATTCAGATGTTATATTTTTTTATTTGTTTTAATGTAATATGTCCATTGCCATGTAAAACTTTTTTCTAGACACTTGGTCTAAGAGTTCGGGGTTGCATTATATTGAGAGTCAAATTATTTTTGGGTAAATACTGTAACAATCCCCGCTTACTTCAGTCTGTATGTTGCAGGGTATTCCTAATATTATTTACTGCAACAAGTATCTTTTCAGCTTGTGAATCTAAAACATCAATTTCTCTTACATAAACAGTTAAATTCCTCCTTTCTGCTTCAGATTCTGTTATATAGCACTGATCTACATGACCCATGAAATATCTGAATTCAGACTTGCCAACTTGTACGATTTTTTCCATACAGTGTATGGGAAACAATGAACTTGTACAGTTTACAGACACATGTGATAATTTTACAGATTTTTTGTGAAATATTAAGTTTTTTTTTTTTTTGTATGTTCACGTATTATTAAGAAGGACAGTGCACTTGCTCATGCTCTTGCTAACATCATGTCATGTAACCAATGAGACAATTTATTTCCGTGTAGTCTGGTTTTGGTTGTAGTTTTTACACGTTNGCTAACATCATGTCATGTAACCAATGAGACAATTTATTTCCGTGTAGTCTGGTTTTGGTTGTAGTTTTTACACGTTACACCAACCAATACAAATATTAATATGAAAAACTAGTTTTTGGACCACGCAGGTGCTTTCTGCACATGCACCAGTGGTGACCGTTACTGTTGCACATGCGCAGCAGTTGTCCCCAGCCGCTAGTAAACAACATGGCATCTCGCATAAGCATGTATATTAGCCGTATTTTCACGGTTGAATCGGTAACAACAAGGTGATTTCGCGCTCCTGTTCACCACTTTGTTGTGAACACACAGCGACCGGGTAACCAGTGTTCACCATTTTTGGCTAACTGAGTCAAGAGCACGTTAATAGAATTGTTAACCGGATGTTTGATGGTTGCTGCTCATTGTTTTTAATTCCGGGCAATGAACATCTACGTCTACGGAAAAAGAGGAAACTCAAGTATATAACTTGTGTCGCCTATTTTTAACTTCCGTCTCTCTGAGAACGACGGCGGCGACAAACTTTACATGGCGAGAATTGGAAACACAAACCTGTGCATGCGCACAGTAGCCCTCCCCCAAGCCCCTCCCAGCTTTTTCTTTTCTCCATTTCTATTTCGTAATATTTGTTTTGTTTGCGTTTTACGCGTAGGCGTGTTTAACCTATATTGGATTTTAAACAAATAATGTTATATTATGCATATGCTTATTTGTAGATTTAAACCATGGCAAATTACTGCAGTTAATATGTATTTCATGAACACAATCAAAAATACAGTGTGTGTTAACTAAGTAAATACAAATGACAGTCCACACACTTATTACATTAGAACAACAGAAGAAATGGCAGTTAAATATATTTTTAACGCAATGCTTTCCTTGTACTTTCAATGTATTGTTAATGTATACAATATTGAATATTGATTGTGATCACTTACAATATAGTTGGACGTTATTACAAAGTACTTGATTCTGGTTTGTCTAAATAACCAACTAGTATGAAGTAAATAAAATGCACAATGTTTAAACTACTTCAAAGCATTTGTTTTAGAAATGCTAAGCAAGATTACAAAAAAAAAATNAAATAAAATGCACAATGTTTAAACTACTTCAAAGCATTTGTTTTAGAAATGCTAAGCAAGATTACAAAAAAAAAATGTATATAACCCATAAACAATATTTTGCTGCTTACAATAACACAACAGGCTTACTCAAATTTTATAACATTTAGATAAAATTGGTAATATCACACTTGCCTGTACATTATGTGTTCATATAGATCAGGTGGGCTGCACAAATTTTTATTACCTGGAACAGGGATTGAATCTGTAATCTCCCAAATATGAAAGGCATGATGTTGTATTATTAGCGAATATGAGCATTGTACACACATGCTTCAGCAAGAAATGACAGTACTCATACCTAAATATGACTATCAATCATGTAATTTTAAGGTAGGCTCAATGCAAACCTTACAATTATTCTGAAATAACTTTGTGAAACTGTCACGCATAAAAGTCAATTAGAAATACAATTTAATTTTACAATTTTAAACTTGGCTGACTAAACGGACAGAACTTGACATACCTTAATATGCTTAAAAGACAGGTATTCCACATAAATACGTAACTAACAAAGAGACAGGGGTTCTAAAGGAAGGTAACTTTAACTTTATTTTGAAATATGTAATTTAATTTTGTGCATTTAAACTCAATTTTACAACAATATCAATAGAAACAAACTTAGCTTGCCAGTTAAATAATACAGCTCAACAAGAAACATAACAATTCAATTCACTTCAATTCCTTTATTGTTCCATGTGACTACAAATTTTTGCAATGTGTAACATTGGCCGCTACAGTTACAGCCGGTTTTAAGTCGCCACTCGGCTATAACTTACCACTCGACTAGCTCAAGACGGAGTAACACGGGACTCTGTAAAATGGACGCCAATTATATATGAAATAAAATCAAGTTCCGGTGTATTTGTTCTATTCTTTTATTTACTAGTTAGGTGACACAGTTCACATACGAAGTTCAGATATGCAGAGTACAAAACGTTCACAGATAAACATACAAGTGCATAACAGCGCCACAGTCGTTTACGAATTATTACTTTTCTTAAAAACTGGCCCGAAGAAATAAGAAATGCAGCAACCTCCCACACCGGCGTAGAAATAATCTCGTAAGTTCAAGTTTGCCGATGTGGGGGTTAGCGTCACGCCCAACACGGCCTAGGCGAGCAGACAACTGCTCGGTATCAACTGAACTGAGTGGCGACTGACTTCCAACTGACCTCAAGGGCGACTGACTTCCAACTCCCTGAAGGGCGACAGGCACACGTGAACTTGGGCTGCCACGCATGCTCTCTACGAGTTATCAAAACTGCGCCGTACAAACAAACTGTCAACGCAGTCTGAAAGTTTCTAAATAATGCTGACGCTTAACAAAAACTCCAACTTTCAAAACGAAACGGCAAACGTATGCCCGAGAAACAAATTATCACTGTAAACGAACCACCATGGCTTTAATTTTGAAAAAGATAAAAATATTACGAAGCTTACCAAAGCTAAAGAAAAATTAAACACGTGTCCCGAAAATTAAGAATACTGCGTCATTACAAATGTACATGTAGTGTTGGAATTCAATTTTAAATAAGTAAATGATTAAAAAAACTCACATTTACAAATATTATTCAACAATTATAACAAACCCAAATACAAACATTTCATAACCAGTACAAAACCATTACAGTTGGAACATCATCAAATTGCTTACAAAAAAAATTTAACATTACAATAGATACTTGCATAGTTCATTCATGGTTTCTTCCAACGTGATAAAGTTTTACTTCCAGGATATTCCTCCGCCTCATACAAACAAAGCTTAATCGAGTCTAGAAAATTACACCAAAGGGATTGGCACACCGCATTCGTGCATGCTCAGTGTAATAATATTTATTTAACAGAAAACATTATCATCTTAATTTAAATTGTAAATTCTGCTTGTGTGTTTCATGGTTTTCCCAAGAGAAAATTACAGTACATTGATTTTTGTATACTGAAAATCATTGACAAAAACTGTATTCCATTAAGTAAAATATATTTTATATTTTGTTTCAATATGTTTAACAATTGAATGGTTTCGAGACTAGATGGCGATGTGTTGTATAATTTTATGGCAGAGTAGAGAGGACCTTTTGAGAAAATTAATGTATTATGTGAAGTTAAGTGTAATTTATCATTGCTCTGCGTTAAATACAAACTAATATCAGGATTTTGCAGTTGTCCTCTAAAATGTCTATTTATAAGCTAAGAATACAATTTTGTAAATATGTACAGATTTGAAAAGGATATAATGGCAAGTTTCCTAACAAGTTTTTTGCGTGATGTCTTATTGCTACTGTTAATCATAATTCTTATCATCATTCTTTTGTTATCTGAAAATCCTTAAGTCATTAATGGAGTTACCCCAAAAAATAACCCATCACACATAAGACTCTACATAATCATGGTCAAAACCTTTCATAGATTGAAGGCTAACACATTTTGTCAATACTGTTTTTACGGAAAAGCACAGTTTGCTAATTTAGATGTTCATCAGTGTGTACTCTACAAGTTTTCTCACATCTATTCTGGATATTTCAATATTTCCTGTCAGTTAGAGTACACAGGATTTATGAGCTTGAGTTGGTACTCTTCAAGGTTAGTTTGTTCAAGTTGAACCAGTTCGTAATGCCTATAATTACTTTTTTAGTATGCCAATATCTAGGAAGTGATATCCAAATGCCATCAACTAGACTCCATTGGATTCTGTACACGTAAAACCGTATTAAAAGGTTAAATTGAAAGGGTACTAGCAAAAATAATATCGCTTGTAGGCCTAAAATGAATCTCTCAACACTATAAATAAAGGGAACAAATGAACATATGTAAACAAAACATCCTGTACAACGACAATAATGTACAAAAACAACAGTATCACTGGCCACAAATTGTATTCAGTAAAAGAAGCATGAAATAAGGAAATATTCATGGTCTTGCCTTTAGTTTTTAGAAGTTTGATTTACTCAGTTGTTTAATGCTACTTGGCATTATATTGAAAAACTTTAATTCCACCGATATGAATTTAATTTGTTATAATAGCAAGTAGTAATTATTGATGAATTCAAATTGTTACATAAACTTTGAGATACNAGGCCTAAAATGAATCTCTCAACACTATAAATAAAGGGAACAAATGAACATATGTAAACAAAACATCCTGTACAAGACAATAATATACAAAAACAACAGTATCACTGGCCACAATTTGTATATTCATCTTATTCAGTAAAAGAAGCGTGAAATAAGGAAATATTCATGGTCTTGCCTTTAATTTTTAGAAGTTTGATTTACTCAGTTGTTTAATGCTACTTGGCATTACATTGAAAAACTTTAATTCCACAGATATGAATTTAATTTGTTATAATAGCAAGTAGTAATTATTGATGAATTCAAATTGTTACATAAACTTTGAGACACNGATATGAATTTAATTTGTTATAATAGCAAGTAGTAATTATTGATGAATTCAAATTGTTACATAAACTTTGAGACACAATTTTACCAATACTTACAATAAAAAAAAAACCACTGAAAATAAACACACAAACACTTTAAACGATACCAGAAAATATTGAAAATACTCGTACACTAATCACAGTAATTACCTATCTCATATTTCATATTGAAATTTCAGTCCACTAAAAGTAGAGAAAAAAATTTTAATTATTTAAACAATGAAACATTTTAATTAATTATTTAAACAATGAAACATTGTACCATCTCAAGATGCACAGAGTACGCAAATATGGGTTGTTGTGATGGTGCTCGGCTTAACGACATGGGATGGAGAGGATGAAGACAGAAATGTCTCACCGTCATTGTAAGACATGTCACCATAACTATTTGGAATCCTTCCATAGACTTTGTGCGTTGCTACATAGAAACCTCTTCTCCCCATTGAAGTATTTAGGGGTAAACATACACGGGCTCACACACCTTAGTATCTAACATGTACAGTTATGCTGTTCTAATTCCACAGTCAGCCAATTTCTGTGTATACTTGGCACTAACGTTCATTAACTTGTGATCATAATTTATGATGATATTTAACTTAATATCACTTATACATTATTAGTTTGTCAGTTTCGATGTAACTGTTTGCACTTGCACTACATCTACATGCCCTTTCAAACTTTGTTATTGTCTGCCCAGAAACTATACTCCCTTCTAACATTTACTTGTGTATTGTGCATAAAAAGTAAAAGATTGAATTATATTACCATGAAAATCCATTTGTATCCACATCATGCATAATAATAATTGTTGCTCAAATAATACTATTAAGTACAAAGATTTTCAGTATACAGTAAATACTTCAAACTACAAGTAGACAACAAATAAAGTTATTGAAGGATAATATACACATGCTATCAGTTTCAATAAGATATCCAGCAAATCACAATCTCAACTACGGGAAAATATGNTGAAGGATAATATACACATGCTATCAGTTTCAATAAGATATCCAGCAAATCACAATCTCAACTACGGGAAAATATGATTAAGCACATATTCAACCAGAAACATAAAACATTTAAATAATACGGCTTTGGTAAAGTGATAGCTAAAAATATGAAATATACTGAGGTACACTTCAACAATTGGAATCATGTAAGAAGACTAAACATGTGACATCAAAGCATGTGAAGACAATATGTGATGACAAGGTAACAAAAAACCAGCTTCAGTTAATACTTCAATGATAGACAGAGATGGGGCTCATCTGAAAGAAAGGTTTATGCACGTTAATTGTGCTATATTTTGTTTTAATTAGGCCTCCTGTGTTGTAAATGTGTAGTCACATAATATGATGTTATGTTTTAGTGCACAAAAAAAAAATGAACTTCCCAAGTACAGGTAACTTACCTTCTTGTATACATAAACTGCAGTAGAGTGGGTTGAAAGAATTAGGTATCTTACCATGTGCATGGGCCTACCTTGTTTGAATTAAGAGTTTCTGTGATTTTTCATTTCGTGGTTTGGATTTTAAAAATTTGGGAAATAGAAGTACATAGTTATTATTCATTGTTTATGCAAATCACAGTGTTGCTGCTCTCAACCCTTATGGCTAAGCGCCATGAATGAAAGTAAAACAGTATGCAGCATCCACTGTTACCTTTAGCATGGAAAATTTGGGGTAGCTTTCATTCGAGGGTTGTGCACGACATAGAGAGAGGAGAGTTGCTGCCTTCACTATTGGTCATTTACTAACTACTGTGTGAAGAATTGTAATTTACAAATGGACCATGAACTATGTTCTGAAAAGTGAGATAAGATGAGAACTGATGTATGTCACAGCTTTTCATAGTACGGCAGGTCACCGAATTTCGTAGGTTACCTGACAGACTATGTGAGCATATGCACTACTTACTTTTCACTGCCAAGGAGTTTTATCCACCACAATTATAGGCGAGTACGATAACATCACTGTTGTTTAAAAAAAGAGTTGACTACTCCAGAAAGTCATTGTGCAATACCACCCTTGCCCTTTATTTTAATAATAATTTTCCAGCTCATAACTGGGCTATCACCCAATGGCAAGCCCTTCTTCCCTTTGCCATCTACAGTCCTTTCCTAAATCGCCCAACCCCTTTCACAATAGCCAACTCTTCCCCCAACACATTCCACTACCTCGCTGTTCTCTCCAGCATGAACTACCTTCCTCTTTCCATCCGCCTCCATTACCTAAATCACAGCCACAAAATTTTAATTCAATGCCAAATCTGTGCCACTGTGTTCCCCAAGGCTCAGTTCTTGGACCTTTGCTGTTCCTCATTTATATTAATGACTTGCCTAGCTGCATTACGCCAAGTATCATTCCAATTCTTTTTGCAGATGACACCAATATATTACTCTTGGGCAGGTCGAAGGAAGAACTAGGTCAATTAGTCAGTGCCACATTCAGTAAGTTAGATGTATGGTTTAAAGCCAACAAATTAAGCCTTAACCTTGAGAAGACACATTTCATTCAGTTTCTTATTAAAAATAGTAAGCAATTATAGGTAAGTGTTTGCTATGGTGAAGAGGAAGTCAGTGAAGCAAAACATACCAAATTCCTTGGGCTACATGTAGATAATCGCTTAAACTGGAAATCTCGTATTGAACAAATTTACCAAAACTCAGTTCTGCCTGTGTTTCCATGTGCAATATTGTGGGAATTATTAGTACAGAGACTGCTATAATTGTTTACTTTGCATATTTTCACTCCATCATGACATATGGAGTAATTTTTGGGGGGAATTCATCTGAAAACAAAAATGTTTCCCTTATGGGCAAAAAAGAGCTTAAAGTATAATATTTGGCAAAAAAAACCTTCAGATTCTTATAGGTCTTTGTTTAAGATAGCTAGAATTTTATCACCAGCTTTTGAGTATATATATACTCTTAATTTATGTTTATATCAAAAAACCATAATTACATTATTTTAAAAAAAATTAATCTTTTCATAATCATAACACGAGAAACAAAGAACTCATACACTTACCTCTTGTTGACTTAAAAATACTTCAGAAAGGGCATTCTTACTCATCAAGTCAGCTTTTTAACAACTTATTCCAATATTTGCAAAAACTAAGTTTTTGCAAATTCAAAAATTTTTTGAGAGGGAACTAAAGGAATTTTTAATGTGTAAATCATTTTATTCTATTGATGAATATTTATGTCAGAAAAACGAAGAGATTGACTGCTACATATATCCAAATATTTGCTATTTTCATGTATTCCAATGACAAATGCCTACCCAATGGATGTTGGGTGTGGGGATGCATGTGAACAACAAACAAATTGTATGCCTGCATTATTTTTTTTAATTATTATTCTGTGTTTTCACAGTTTATGGTGTTTTTGGACGAGATGCTTTATGTCAGAAGATGTGAAGCACCGGTATAGAAGTAGTTTTAATTATATGTTCTATTTTTATGTTCAGTGTATTAACCATATCATGTACAACTTGACTTTACTATATCTCTGTACATTAATGTACTTTAAACAGATCTATTGAATGCAATAAACTATAACTAAAACTCTACTTCCTGAAGCACGAGCAATAGAGAGCACACAGGGCCACACCAATTTAACTGCTTCAGCCTCTTTAATGATTTTTTTTTTTTTATAAAATGTATTTTACCACTTAATTTCCCTGATTTTCATTGCCCTCCTCTCTGCTGTGTATCTTAGCTGGTATATGTCTTATACCAATGCAAACTTGATTTAGTTATTAATAGTACTATCAAGACATACCAATTTCTGGTATTGTGAACATTTTCTTAAGATGAGCTGCTAACTTTCCATGCTGAAATATTTACCAGATTCAAAATGGGATTTACCAAGAATAGCAGTTCATATGGTAAGTCAAATCATGTTCTCAGAATTTTCAGAGTAGAGAAGAGAAAAAAAAATTAGACGTTAGGTAATGGTCAGGCCATGTCACAACAATTGTAGACTCTTAGTAGCACGATGAAAACGATCAGTGTTCCTGTCATCTTACTCCATAGACCACAGATGGGAATCTTCTTTGGTTAACACAGCTCACCAATACTTAATTTATTTTTATAGTTGTCCCATATTATCACAAATTCGACACATAACTTGCTGTGGCATTTACTCAAAAGTCAGTTACACATAATCAGTTGGTTGTTGGAACATTTGTCATACTTGGACATATTTGAGGAGTCGGCCGATCTACTGATGTTGGTGCATTATGCTAGGAAGAACACTGTGGCATGCTTACGAGTGCTGACATTACAACACAATGACACAACATATATGTATAATCTTTAAAATAAATCACGTTACAAGGACACTGAAATGTTACGGCCCCTGGAAACCCCTTAATACATTAAGGTGGCGCATTTACTCCCCCACAAATAAGGATCATTGAAATTATTTAGTATCCAAGACCAAATTTTACTCACGTGCTCACATAACCCCAATTAACATATACTAGGCGTACAAAAAAACAACAAATATGGTGGTATTCGCTTGCTACTAGCGCAGCTATTCTCGACTGGGAGGTTTACTATAACTACTCTACCAAAAAAAAAAATAAGCTACCTGGAAGTCATATACCAGTTTTTCCCCCGGTTCTCTCATTGCATTTGCAACTTGCATTACCACATGCTTGCCGTTAATGTTCAAAAGGGATGAATATTCAGTAGTTCAAATGGATAAATATTCTGTAGTTCAAAATGAAGATGATACCTTATTTCGGGATGAAAGCTGGAAAGTTCTGTTGAAATGGGTTGGAGGTGAGTGTTACAAACGTGGATAACCTCAATCTGTACTTAATGTACGTATGTTTGTTTTAGTTATGATATTTAGAGTCTTAGGTAAGTTTTAATAGATGCTTTTCTTCGTTGTAAGTTGAGCTGCATTTTCGAGGCGTGAATGGTATTATTTTCAGGTGAGAAGTACATGTTAGTCTCTGCATTCAAATACAATAACATGTCCGTACATTCTATGTCTATTTCTGACACAATTACAGTGATTGCGCAGTTTTGAAGTTCCCTCCAACTGAAGTTCTCCGTCTGTGTTTACAATAAGCATTTTCACGATGTGAACATTTCGTTGTGAACGCTAGTGACCAGCCTGTTACTAATTCAACTGCGAAAATACACCTATTGATTGTGGTGTTTCAAAATCTGTTATACACATTTGGTATATTTTATTTGGCCAAGAGATGTAGAAGAATTTTGTTGTGCTGCATTTATGAATTGGTGTTACATGTGTGTGTGTGCCCTTCTTTTGCTATTGATGATATTTTCTTGCCAGGAGAGGGGGAAGGTGGGTTTTGTGCTATGTGGTTAGCATTTGTGGAGATGTAACAGACAGAAAATACCTCCAAAATTGAAAAAATAAATATTTGCAAGTGTTCCTTGCTGTATACACGAGAAATTTCCCATGCATAAATAAATATGTCAACAGGATAAACTTGGTGTTTTGTTCAATTTGTAGGCGTGGCATAAGTATTAAACATGGTGAAAGAAACAATAAAGGTGTGCATTTAAATTGTGCAGAACATGTTTTCAAGTGTTAGTAGTGGAGAAACGAGTACAAGATTGACTATTTTGCTAGGAATAAATCAGACAATGCTGTAATAAGTGCAGAATGTTTTTTCTCCAGTTTTCTTGTTGAATTTTTTTTGGTAATTTTTAGGTCTGTGTTAGTATATTGATGGAATATAAATACTTAAGCTTGTGTTACTTTAATGATGAACCTTTATCTTCTGCCAAACCTCAGTGGTGAGTTTATACATATTTTAATTTTCCAGTCATTTTACTTGATTAAAGTTTGTTTAGTTGTATTTGGATACATGTGGATACATCATGTTGGGAGATGTGATAGTAATTATCAGTTCTGATGAAAAGCACTGGTTCATCCAAGATATAATTTTCTTAGAAAGTTAATTTCTAATAGTCAAATTGTTTGTCAACTGAATTATATCCTTTTAAGAAATAACGTTATTATATTGATTTCTTGTATTTGAATGCATGAACTAGAATATTTGCTGAAAGGAGCTGCTCACTGGATCCTTTTATCTTTGAGGTGAATTATGCTTCTTAATAATAACAAAACATAGGAAATAATTTACAGATAACTGATATATAAAAATTTTCACAAGCAATTTACAAACTTTTTAAACATTTTAACATTTTGTACTAATTGAAAATTTTAAAAGTTAGCAAGTCTGTGAACTGTATCACACCTGCAACATAGTAACTGGTGTTGATGATGATGATAATAATAATAATGAGGGCCCTCTTGTCTTCTGTAACTAACACTTTACCTTGCTTGATGAATACTACTCCTTGGTCCAACCTCTGATTTGCTACTTTGGTGGTCTTGTGGTTGATGGCTTCCTTGCCCTCTATCATCATCATGAGGCTCCAAACAATTAGAAAATCCACACAGTATCTCATCTCACCTCATTAAGGTATTACCACTGGGAGGTCTAGCACCAAACCTTTACTTCGTAAAGCATACCTAGTATCTCCCTTTGGCTGTGAATCTACAACAGGTGTGGGAACTGTGACTACTGTGCCTCTTGTTGGAAGGGAATAACTATTGTAGGGGGTACTACAGTTTCTTCCTTGTCTCTCCTCCTACTACTGGGTCATTATTATGCATCGCCTTCCCATCTCCACGTGTGTATGTACGCACNTGCCCTTGTTTAAAGAAATTTAATCCCTTATAAACCTTTCAGCGATTGATGACATAAACTTGCTTAGTCTGCTTACCATTAATAGCTTTAATTTTAAAGTTAAGGCTCGGCTTCACCCCTTTTCAGAAATTCTTCACTTTTGCGTTATAATTTCCCATACATAGAGTAATAACTCACAATGTATTACTAAAGAAAATTTACATTTTACAAGTTGTTTAATACTTTTGTGCATAATTTTAATTGTATGTTATCTTCTTGTAAAAAATCAGAACATATTTAATTTTTATTTACAAGTTCTCGAGTTTTTACAACAAGCAGATAACACACAACTAAAATTACGCACAAAAATATTAAACAACTCGTAAAATGTAAATTTTCTATAGTCGTACATTGTCAGTTATTACTATTAACTTGAAATTATTATACAAAAACGAGAAATTTCTGCAAAAGGGGTGAAACTGAGCCTTAACTGGGGAGGTCTGCTGTACAACTCTGTAAGGTCCTAACCACTTTGTAATGACGCAATATTCTTAATTTTTTGGGACACTGGTGTAAAATTCTTTTNAACTCTGTAAGGTCCTAACCACTTTGTAATGACGCAATATTCTTAATTTTTTGGGACACTGGTGTAAAATTCTTTTGGGTGTATTAAGCTTTGGAAAGCTTCATAATATTTTTATCGGGTTTGAAGTTTAAAGCCATGTTGGCTCATTTCCCGTGATAGTTTATCCGGCAGATGTGTGCTTTTGTAGGTTATCGGGCGGACGTCTGCTGTTTACGTTTATCAGGAGTCCATTTACCGTTTCGTTTCGAAAGTTTTCAGTTTTTGTTAAGCATCAGCATTACTTAGCTTTTTCAGGCGACGTCGACAAGTTTTAGTTCCTCCGGNAACTCTGTAAGGTCCTAACCACTTTGTAATGACGCAATATTCTTAATTTTTTGGGACACTGGTGTAAAATTCTTTCGGGTGTATTAAGCTTTGGAAAGCTTCATAATATTTTTATCGGGTTTGAAGTTTAAAGCCATGTTGGCTCATTTCCCGTGATAGTTTATCCGGCAGATGTGTGCTTTTGTAGGTTATCGGGCGGACGTCTGCTGTTTACGTTTATCAGGAGTTCATTTACCGTTTCGTTTCAAAAGTTTTCAGTTTTTGTTAAGCATCAGCATTACTTAGCTTTTTCAGGCGACGTCGACAAGTTTTAGTTCCTCCGGCGCAGTTTTGTTGTGCGAGAAGTCCGTTTATGTTGACGGCGCAGGATTAGTTCCTGCGGCGTAGTTATGATAACGTTGTGGAAAGTGTGCGTGGCCAGGCCCTTATCTTAGGGGAGGAGGGCGAGAGGCAGAACAAAAGACGCGTCTGTCTGGCGCCCTTTGCTTCTTGAAGTCAGTCGTCGGAAGAAGGTACTTCGGGTCAGTCGCCCGTGATGGCAGGCGAGTGCAGTCGTCGGAAGCATCATACAATGCTAGTCTAGGTCGCGTCGTGTGTGAGAATAACCCCCACATCGGCCACTAAACTTCATTATTTTATGTTGGTAGCGTCGTTTGGAATTTATAACTGGAGGCTCGTTTAACAGATAGATACTACTTTATTGTACAATGCTTTTCTTTCAGGTAGACTATAGCCTATGAGTGCCAAGAATGTAAACAAATATGTAATTTTCAAAGGATTACTAAAGAATAGTTTTTGAATCACGAAGTAGGGGATCAGCATCTAATGTTAGAATGGTTGCATTTTTAATTTAGTTGTTAAAAGACATGCCTCAGTCATTGTATGAATGTATGTTGGTCGTCAACTTATTAACCGTGATCTGGTAGCGTGCCTGCAGAGGAGAATGGCCCACAAGTGACGACATCACAGCAGTGCGCGCGGCCCTTCTATCTAGTCTGTGTTGACTCCTGAGAAAGTGTGTCCTGTCTGATCTTTACTAGTGTACTCACCCTCTTTAATCTCTTGTTTTCATCACATTGACTGTATGCCACATCACAAACAGTAAAGATGACAACATGCCACGCATCTTCATTCAGCATAGTATGTTTTGGGCACTGTCTGGCGCAAGTGAGGTAATATTCAAATATTTACAACCCTCCAATATTTCAGATACATCTCAGTTGCCAGGCCAGACGCCCCGTGAGGTAAGCAAAACAGTGATGGATGCTTGCTAAATTAGAGATAAACCTGTCGAAACAACACCCACACAGCCAGTATTAAGCAGGTAAGCAAGTTCACAGTGTCAGTGTCAAGAAAATGTTTTCTGCAACTTCAAACACACCATAAGCTTGTGTCAGTGTGTTTGGCTAAATTTGTCAAGTGACAAATTTAAAAATAACAGATACTCAGGTGGACTCCAATGCTATCCAGTAAAAGACACTGGTATTCTTATTGTAACCTATTGCAGGGTCAACTTGAACTTTGCTTCATCTTTCAGGCTTGGTACACACACTTCCAAAAGATACGCAGTTTTATCTTGCAGGCCAACATCAGACTCCCCAAACCTACGATGTAAATTTTAGTTAAACCAAATTTGTCTCTAAGTGTAATATGTTACATGCTAAATCCCTTGCCACAGTGACACATTTCCACTCTGAGACTATTGCCCCTCGCCTTCTATGTCAGAGTCCCTTCTCGAAAATTGTGCCCCAAAACAGTGAATTTCCACCAAGGGACTTTGACTTGTCAGGCTCACAGCATAGTGTAATCTGGTTATTAACAATCCTGGCTAACAAACCAGTTATGAAAACATAATAAATATTTGTCATTTGATAAAATGTGTGCGCTGAGGAATGAAGGATTTCATTGTCCACCTTTTTATTTTATAATGGCCCCTAGCATGTGGAAACAACTACATAAAAAATTTGTGAGATGAATGTTTTGATATAATATTCAGATAATAATTAATTCCCAGAAAAGTATTTCACTCATATGAGTAAGCTTCAATAAGAGCTTCAATAAAACTTTGCAGAGGGGGAAAAAATGTGTGTATATGTGTGTGTGTGTCTGTTGCAGCATCCCTTTCTGAAGTTGGCGCGGCCGCTTGCCAGCCTGACCCCGCTCATAATGGCTGCAAAGGAGGCGGCAAAGAGCCACTAGTCTTCATTCCCACCTGGGTGAGAAGAGTCTCCCTCGTGTTCATGGTAGCCTCATGGCCACCACAGCGCTTTCAAGACTTGTCATTGTAGATAGCTTGCGCTCACAGGAATTCAGCGTGACAGAGCCTCCTTTCTTGCACGAAATGCAGAACACATTTTCACCAAGGATGTTGCATTTGGTGCTGAGGATATGTTCACACCTAAATGTTTTTTTTTTTTCTTTCATTATTCATTATTTACATCAGATTTATGTACTTTAGATAATTTTAGAACAGTTTTGATTTCAAAGGATTGAATTTGCAGTTTATACTTCATGTTCCAAAATTAATATTTCAGTTCTGTAACTTTTATTAGGTGTTCACATGGACGAGCACGTGGGTATGGAATCGAATCTGTTGATTATTTATAGAAAAATCTGCGACAAAAATATATTGGTATAACGTGCGTCCAGAACCTTCACTTTGTGTGCTATAATCATTTATGTTGCATTTGTTACTATTTTTGAGATAATTTTGTTATTTTTGAGTGCATGTCATTTTATGAATGCTGCATTAAGGAAATATGAAGATTCTACCTCAATGGTGATGTGAAACTGTATGCTTGAAAGAGAATATGATACATTTTTATGTTTGTAATTTAAAAAAATTTATAACAAAAAGCAGTAAAGATTTTTTTCAACATTTTGGAGTCAAAACTACACGCAGTATCTGTAGATCAACCACTTTATGTAGTACTAACACTTTCAGTGTGACGAGCTTTGTGAATTAGTTCAGTTACATCAGAATACTCTAGCTCATGTGTGTTTCACCTGACATCTCTGAAGCTCAGATGTATGTGATACATTAAAATAGTATGCACAGTACTGTTTGTAGAAAGTTTAGATCAACATCTCACAAGCCAATATTATACAAATGTCTAAAGAAAATATTAGGTATCAGGTTTGGTGACTAAAATGTTTGGTTTCATTAATGTAACATTTCGGAGATAAGTTTTGAGGTAAATTGCATGACCAATTTACTTTTCAAAGNACACAGTACTGTTTGTAGAAAGTTTAGATCAACATCTCACAAGCCAATATTATACAAATGTCTAAAGAAAATATTAGGTATCAGGTTTGGTGACTTAAATGTTTGGTTTCATTAATGTAACATTTCGGAGATAAGTTTTGAGGTAAATTGCATGACCAATTTACTTTTCAAAGCAGTGAAAATTTTACCAAAGAAAATTATTTCTTTCCGTGTATTTTTTAGCCTCTCTTGTTAACCTTTTCTTTTATAACCCTTAACTGGTATGATTGGTCACATAACTGGTATAGTATGGGTCAGAATGACCCTAATGGTATTATATATTATATATATTATATATACATATATTTTTTCCCCTAGACTTGTAAATAAGATCCTAAATACATTTTGTAATTATGCATTTAACCTGAAACATGGGAAAATGACAACAAAAGATAATGTGCTGTACAAGGAAGTGACCCACACCATACTATTTAAGGGTTAATATCAGGTCATTAGAGATAGTATCAAATAAATAATGGAGCTTTTATAGTTTTGTATTGAGTAATATTTATTAGAGTGGCAGTTGATTCTGCATATCATGTATTTACTTACATGTATGGTGTGTTGGAACATTTTTTAGTCTCATTGATGTTTTAGGATTTCTTTTTGCTGCTGGATCAGATTTACACTTCCAGCTGGGTACCAACTGCAAGTCGTTAAGGAAAGTGGATACAACGTTATTTGTACTAGTTCTATTTGAACTTTTAATTTTTGTTTAAATTCAGGAGTGGTTAAAATGCCTTCCAAGCTTTTGCTGTGATACACTTTAGGCAGTAGAAGTGTGAGTGCTTAGGAAAAGAATATGCATATTTATTGCCATATGCAATACATGGAAAAATCTACATTATACATATCTATGCATTATGCCTGTCGCAGAAGTCACAAATTGATCTCAATTTTGAGATGTTAGCAGTTTTTTAAAAGTCTTAAATTTCAGTTGCATTGCTGTTTGCTCTAATACAGTAGAACCTCTATAAATCTTTTTTTGAAGGACTGAATTTTAAAAATGGTGTGGGTAAACTTGTTCCTATAGCTTTTACTGTAAGCAAAACTTGGAATTAAATAAAGAGTTTTCTGCTTGTTTTTTACAGTGTAGAGTTTAAAGTAGATGGCAGGAGTTATAATAATTTTGTCACAGCCAACAGACACTCTTTTCCAGTCTTTCATCAAGTATCTAAAAAATCCTATTCTTAAGTGAAACTTTTCTGCACCTGAACTTTTTTTTTCTGTTAAAATGTCACTCGTATCTATAAGCATGATCATTACGTACAAGTCATATGGCATATGTGTATCACACCACACTGCCTGTATGCACAAGACACTGAACTGGTGTTCTGTCTTTCCATCAGAAACTTGTTTCTATACAACTTTCAGTGGTGAAACTGTTATTTTATGTCATAATAATAAAGATAAAGATGTGCTGCATAGTACTGTATTACTTTAAATACCAGGTACTGGAGTTTCATATTTTAAAATAACTGTGCAGATAGCTGTTTTCACTATTTTCAGTTTAAAAAAATTTGGTATAGAAAATGAAACAACAAAAAAAAAACTAGTCTTTGGATGTGAACATTTCAGAAATGCTGTTCATAAGCAAGCACCACAAAATGTACAGAGCAGTTTTAAAATAAAATAAATTTCACTTAAACTCGGAACACTGTTAATCGCATACATAAGTAGAAAATTTTAAGCATTAGCAGGAAAGTTAAAATTTAATTGTGAATCATAGTAACCATACTACTGGTGGGGGAAAAGGTGGGAGGATATTATTATGATGAAACGTATGTTTGGGTGTAGAGGAAAACAAATAGTGATGGATGTGCATTTTGTGCTCCCAAGTACAGAGAACACTTTGATCAATCACTAGCTTGCAATGTTTCACATGCACAGATTAAGTGAATCATTTCCATGCCAGTCTTCTCTTCCCCTCTCCCCTTATTCGCTTCACCCTTTGCCAGGCAACTGTCATAGTATTTGCCTCCCTACTAGGCAGTATGACATCTCACTCCTGCACAAAATAAAAGACAGCATCACAACTATTTGCATGGAACCACCACTACTCGGTATCCTTGCAGACAGTGGTAGTTGAACCATTCTTTCTCTTATGCTATCTCGGGTGCACACCACTGCAAATGTGAAGGTCAGGTATTAGAAAAGGATAAAGGGGATTGAAAAGGGCGGTGAAACAGTGGAAGTTTTTTCGTAAGTGGACTCAAAGGTGACAATTTTGTTTCTAGGGTCAGCAGCTAGCTGTAAATGGTTGCTTGTTCCATGCAGCTGAAAGCCTTGCCACCTGCTGTCATCTGATGTGCGTATGTAAGGTGACTGTTTGCAACGCTAGTTATTTTGTTGCACAACAAGAATATAAGTACAGTACACAACATTAATGATATATCTAAATTTTTTTATGTACTTTGGGAAAATTTTGTTTCAAATGATTTATACAAAATTTTAAATCAGCCAAACTCAAAAGCATGTCAAATCCTAAAAATTCTTATGTTCAGGGGCTAACAAGAACTTCAATGTAAATAGAATGTCTTATTAACAGAGTGTGAATTGCCCAGATTTTACTGTACACACATGCGTGCACACACATACACATACATGCACACAGTATTTACCCTAATATAAGACTGTTTTATATTCTAATTTTTACCTCCAAAAATTTAGTGTTCTCTCATTTTCTCATACTAAAATTTTGTGTATGCTTAAGTAGTAGCATGTAAAAGTCAATTATTTTGACTTTACACATATTTTATAACAGTACAAGCCACCTAACAAAATCTTGAAAACATTGCTTTATAATAAGAAAAATATAGTAATGGACAAAACAGTGTGACTTTCTCAGGTTTTAATACAACACACACATGCTGTGTGTTGTTAACTGCAAAGAATTTTGCTATGTTGAACCTTTAAGTGCCAATATTTATATAATCTTGGTAAATTACATGCCAAAATAATTTTTGTAGAATAAATTTACTCTGGAGATGAAAGTGAAAATGTTGGAGTTATCGTATTTTCGAGGTCATCCTATATTCAGATAAATACAGTATGTGTGTGTATGTGTATTTGTAAAATTGAGATGGTATTTGCATGAAGTATGTGTTTCATCGTATCTGGTGCAGAAATAACATGTTTTTTTAAAATGAAATATTTATTTTATTCCATAAGCAGACATTTTCCAAATTAAATGATACCCCAGAAAGTTACATACAACACTGCCATGTAACTTTCAATGTCCGTGAAGTCAACTTTTATCTTGTCGCAGTGAAATTTTTTATTACCTCATTTTGTTTCTCCAATAAATAAAATAATATGATTAATTTCTGAATATTGTCTAGAAACAAATGAAATATACTTACACGTGATCTCTGTGTCAATAAACTATTAAATTAACCAAAGATTATACTGACTTTTGTTTATCTCCTATAATAAAGTGTAATTTGGAAATGATATTAAACGAAGTGACAACATAAGTTAGTACTTAATCATATATAATTATATCTGTGACCAACAGTAAACATAACCCCTAAAAAATTGAAATGTTACACAGTTTTATTTGGCAGACGTGTGTCTTTTGAAGTTGTTAATAATATTTCAATTAAAAAAGTATAGTTTTTGAAACCTAGGTGAATAATGTTTATTATGAAATGGTTTTTTTTTAACTTCAGTAGTTAATAATAGAAAACCATATCCTCCCAATTTTCTTGTAGCACTTTCCGCGAGTTATGCGGTGTTCTGGCTCAGTGCTTACGTATTGTTTATCAGGATATCAGTTTGTTTAGAAAATGTGTATTTAGTGAAATAAATTAAATTTTAAGTTGAAAATTTATTTATTTTCTTGCAAGAAGTCACAAACTTATGTTAGATACTTTCAGAGAGGCAAGATTGGCAGCACTGTATTGTGTATGTACGTGTATGATAGAGGCCGTGACCTAATAAAGGACTAATTGTTAGAACATGGTAGCAGCGGTGATCGGAGTTGTAGCAGCACTTTTTAAGTTCACGAATCTAGCACTGTAAGTCTACGTTATAATCATCATGCTGATGGCCACGCCTGATAATGTATCTCGTGAAATGCATTCCAAAGAAATTTCCAACCTGAAGCTGCCCGCAGCATTTGATTTCTCATTGCCATTGCTATGGAAGCAATGAAAACAATGCTTTTGTCTGTACATGTCTGTATCGGGCTACAGGTCACGACCGACCACAAGAATATTGTTATCCTTCTTTACGTTTTAGGCGAGAAGGCCAAAGAGCTGTGGACTCATTTTACTCCTCATCTGACTAGAGAAACTGGGGACGAGTTTATAACCTCTATCCACACTACAGTGGATACGTGTGACTATGGTCCGCTAAAATACAAACTTATTAGAGACAGAATATTGGTCGGTATGAAGGATAAAAAAATTAGTAAACAACTTTAATTACAGCCCTCATTATCATTGGACGAGGCAATTTTAGTGGCCAAACAAGCTGAAATGCAAAGCCAGCAGTCCAGGGTCCTGCAGAAAGGTGGTTCTGAGGTTTTGGAAATCAACAGGATTCAATTTGTAGTGCACTTCCACGTCATGATACCTGACGTGATCTGTCGTGACAGCATATTACCTGGAAATCCTGAAGCCGAAGTGCACTCTATTCTATGCTCTGAAATAAGGTCCCCTGTTATACCATTGTGGCTCAGGTATAGGGGGGAACGCTCGGAACGCTGCTCGAGATTGCAGATAACATGTAGCACCCTGCAGCCAAGATAGGTGGAACAGACGGCAGCCGTAGGCAAGACCTCAAGTTTTGGCTTCAGCAAGAGCTTACGTTTTTTCTAAACCAACACCCCAACTACACACACTGCCGTGCAGTGCCGATTCTGTGGTAAGGGGCAGCAAGACCGTTCACAGTGTCCAGCCAGGGGCTCCAAGTGCTTCAGCTGCTCCAAGCGGGGGCATTGGGCAGTGGTTTGTATGGGTTCAAGGGCATCCATAGTATTTAATGTTCAAGATCAGCATGGTGAGTCACAAAGTGATCAAGCTTTTTATTAGTCCAGGGACCAAGAGCATTTAATTTGGTGTCTTACCTTAGATTCAATTTGTTTAGGAGAGAAAAGGCAGAGTCTTTGGAGAGTTTTAATTACTGTCACAGATTTTGGAAAAAAGTTTGTTTCTTATTGACACAGGTGTGGATGTTACCTTCATTCCAAGTATCATGGTGCCCAAAACTCATTGGGATCCTGTGCAAGGATAAACTTGAGTGTTCTTGAATTTCTATAATTGCAACTAAAATACAGGGCATTATCTCATAGGAGTAGAGTGTATGTGATTTATAATCTTTAAACACCCATTTTAGGCAAAGCAGGACTACTGAAGTTGAACATTGTGTGTGTTGATGGGGAAAAGGTTAATATTTCCAGCAGAAATTGTAAAGAAAAGTGTAAGAGTAAGTGTAAACAAAAGTGTAGCAAAACATGTAAATTTTCTACAGTGGAAACATAACCTCCTTGCAAATGTCACAGGTCAATATGCGGAAGAAATTTCCAGGCCTCTTAAAAAATTTGGGGTAAGTAAAAGGAGAAATTAATATTATTCAAACAATAATTNNATATTCAATCTCTCCCTTATGTTGTTGCCATACCTCTTGGGTAAGCTTAAAGTAGAATTAGAACGTTTGAAGAAACTGGAGGTAATTGAACAAATTGCCGAACCCACAGAATGGGTTGCGCCCATTGTAATTGTGCCAAATGGGGACATAGTTCACATTTGTGGTGATTATAGGGAGTTGAATAGATGTGTTCATAGACCACACTTCCCCATCAATAGCATGGAGGTTAAATTGTCTGAGTTAACAGAGGCAAAATACTTTTCAAAGATAGATGATAATTCAGGCTTCAACCAGGCTAAATTGGATAAGCAAAGCTAACTGTTAACAACATTCATCACTCAGTTTGGTAGATTTTTCTTTAGGAGATGGCCATTCGGTATATCATGTGCTCCAGAATACTTTTCCACTTAAATTGCACAGGTTCTGGATGGTATACTGGTTACTACATTCCATGTGAAAGGCATTGTGATCTTTGCATCTACCATGGCTGAACATGATACAATATTGGGGAAGGTTCTTCAAAGACTAGAATATGCGGGTATCTCCATTTACAAGAAAAAAATGTGTGTTTGGGGTTACCCTTAGTGCAGAAGGGATTTCAGTGGACCCAGACCATATCAAGGCCATCCAGCACTTTCCATTTCCCACAAACAAACTTAAAATACAGAGGTTTCTGGGACTTGTAAATTTTTCTTCCAGATTTCTTCCTGCAAAATGAGGACTCTTGGAACCTTCGTTTGCTGTGCTTAAGGCAGATGTAGAATTTGTATGGGTCCACCACAGCAGATGGCTTTTGTGCAAATTAAATATTTGCTATCTCAAGCTCCCACCTTGGCATGTTTTGATCCAAACATGCGAGTCATTGTCAGTGCAGATGCTAGCTCAAAGGGTTTAGAGTGTTTGCCTTATGCAGGAAAAAGACTGGCAGCATGAAATTGTTGGGTACGCCTCCCGTACACTATCAAATACAGAGAAACTATATTCATAAATAGAAAAGGAAGCATTAGCTCTCACATGGTATGCTGACAGGTTCTGTCAATATATCTTGGGTTTAGAAGTAATACTTGAAATGGATCATAAACCATTAATTCAGAACCTCCAGACCAAACACACAGATGATCTTACACCTTGCCTTCAGAGGTTCCACCTAAGACTTATGAGGTACACCTATAGTGTTCAGTCTGTTCCGGGAAAACAGCTAAAGGTAGCAGACTGTTTGTCACTGAGTCCTCTCGAGGAGAGAAAACAGGACAGAGAGTTCTAACAAGAGGTTAAAGCTTTTGTGGGCCAGATCCTTTCTAGTTATCCCATAACAGATAAAATATTGTCACGTATTCAGACAGAACCAGAAAATGATCCAGTNAGACAGAACCAGAAAATAATCCAGTTTGCAAAAAAAAAAACTAAAATTGTACTGTTTACTTGGCTGGCCAGACAGAAAGATTCCTAAGTATATTCTCCCATGTATGCAATACCAAAATGACATTGCTTATCATAATTCATTCTTGCTTAAAGATACCAGATTGATCATTCCAGCTTCACTTCAGCTGCATTGTTAAAAATGTATCCATGCTGGTCATCTGGGTATTGTGAAATGCAGAGAACGAGTCAAAATGTCAGTTTGGTGTTTCGGGAGGTCTTCAAAACTGGAAAACCTGATCCGCAACGGTCCAAATTGTATTCAAGAAAGGCAAAACCCCAAACAACCAAGCAGAAAAGTCCTATAGGCCTCGGCAGGTAGTGACTGTAGATCTATTCAAGTGTAATAGGTGGTACCTAATAGTCACTGACTATTTCTCTAGGTTTTTTAAGATATACCCTCTAATAAACATGTTGGATATCATGGTCATTGGCAAGTTAAAGGAAGTCTTTGCATGCTTTGGCATACAAGACATAGTAAGAGCTGACAATGGGTCTCAATTGATATCAAGTAATTTCCAGAGTTTTGCTAAGATGTATAATTTTCAAGTGTGTGTGGAGGTGGCGGTAAAGGTTTCTAAGAGTTTGTTAAAAAGAATGAGGATATTTCCTTGGCACTTCTGTCATACCGTACTACACGCTTAGACTGTGGATTCAGTCCAGTTGAGATGCTAATGAACCGCAGGTCGAGATCTACACTTCTGTTTCTCCCATCAGTATTGGAAGAAGTAGTACAACCTTGGCTGGCACAAAATCAGAATATCTTCAGAAGGAGAAACAAGCTGCTAATTATAACAGAAGAGACAGAGTTCATAATTTACCTGACTTACAGGTAGGGGACAAAGTGTGGATTTCTGATTTAAGAATGTATGGCACCATTATGCAGATTGGTCCACAACCATGCTCCTATTGGATAAACACTCACTGGAGTCAGTACAGATGAAATTGATGGTTTCTGGTTCCTGCACCTTTTGCTAGTGAAGGTATTCAGTTTGAAGGAAGTTATGTCAATGACAGTTTCTCTTGTGTTAGAAATGATGTAATACCGAGAAGTGTACCACCAACTGGTGTAGATGATAACTCTCGACTGTATAGGGATAAAGAAATGCAGAACAGAAAGGTGGATAAGGAAAACATGATGGAGGGGTTTCAGAGGGTTTCCAGTACAACATAACATGGAGAACGTAGGGAATAACTTGAGTGGGTCCGATGGGAAAATAGCAGATAGGCAGAGGCGAAGTAAACCCAACCTGGATGAATGACTATGTCTGTACTCTTGATGTTATATAAAGAAGATTAAGTTGGAAGAATGTTGTAGGAGGATAGTCTGTGGATATTCTATGTAACTTTAAGTAATTTAAGAATCCTAGCGTAGCTGTACTGTAGATGTAGATCACGTGTATGTATAACAAGGGTATGTAAACTGGACAAACCTATTAGTATTAAAGGGGAGATGTTCTGTCAGGTACTTTCAGAGAGGCAAGATTGGCAGCACTGTATTGTGTATGTACTTGTGTGATGGAGGCTGTGACCTAATAAAGGACTGATTGATAGAACAGAAACTGGACTTAATGCTCTACAAAACTTATGCCCTGCTCAATGTTTGAACACTTTGGAGTGCAGTGGAAAGATTTGGGCAGGTTTTGAGAGTTGATGAGGGTGAAGTGATGTACGGGAGCAGTGCCAGATTGCAAGGGGGCAGAAACGGGAGATCTCCGAGAAAACCTGCTGACCAGCGGCATCGTCCGGCATGATTTCCACATGCGAAAATCTGTGAGTGACCCACCAGGAATTGAACCCGGTTCACCTAGCTGGGAGGCAAGTAGTCTGACCACTACACCACCACAGCCTCCTTTAAACACTTTGGTGAAAAGGGCAAGTCAAATATGCTTCTCGAGTATCATTTTATTTGGAGGATATCTTAATAAAATGAATTAATATTGCATAAAAAAAATATGTTGGTTTTATGCCAGATGCAATTAAACATGAACTTCATGGAAAAATTTTATTGGCTAAAATTTTTCAGTTTTNCGGGAGCAGTGCCAGATTGCAAGGGGGCAGAAACGGGAGATCTCCGAGAAAACCTGCTGACCAGCGGCATCGTCCAGCATGATTTCCACATGCGAAAATCTGTGAGTGACCCACCAGGAATCGAACCCGGTTCACCTAGCTGGGAGGCAAGTAGTCTGACCACTACACCACCACAGCCTCCTTTAAACACTTTGGTGAAAAGGGCAAGTCAAATATGCTTCTCGAGTATCATTTTATTTGGAGGATATCTTAATGAAATGAATTAATATTGCATAAAAAAATTNATCGAACCCGGTTCACCTAGCTGGGAGGCAAGTAGTCTGACCACTACACCACCACAGCCTCCTTTAAACACTTTGGTGAAAAGGGCAAGTCAAATATGCTTCTCGAGTATCATTTTATTTGGAGGATATCTTAATGAAATGAATTAATATTGCATAAAAAAATTATGTTGGTTTTATGCCAGATGCAATTAAACATGAACTTCATGGAAAAATTTTATTGGCTAAAATTTTTCAGTTTTGGTTTTACGAGGGAAGTGATTTTACAAATTCATTCTTAGAAACTGTAGAACTTCATAAAGTCAGGGATCTACCATTATATGATCAATGAATATATGTTTTAGGTTTTTGCAGGTCAAGCAACACAAGTCCATCCAGCTCAAGATCTGGACATAGATTGCTGGTTTTGGTGATGAGCAAAATATAACAAATTGTTTCTTTATCATTACAGTGCTGTATCCATAGTAACAAGTACCAATTTTCTACCCAAGAGCGTGAGGGATAGGGAAAAACAGCAGTTAATGTTTGGGTTGAGGGGTGTAACTGATCTTCCTCTTTGACATGGTGTCGTCAGAAACCTGGTGGTTACATCCATCGCAAAAATATTGACCTTTTGCAATATTTTTATTTGCAGTTGTGTGTGCTCAGAGTATCTATTAACCATTGCCAAAGAGTGAAATGTCANTTTTCTACCCAAGAGCGTGAGGGATAGGGAAAAACAGCAGTTAATGTTTGGGTTGAGGGGTGTAACTGATCTTCCACTTTGACATGGTGTCGTCAGAAACCTGGTGGTTACATCCATCGCAAAAATATTTANTCAGAAACCTGGTGGTTACATCCATCGCAAAAATATTGACCTTTTGCAATATTTTTATTTGCAGTTGTGTGTGCTCAGAGTATCTATTAACCATTGCCAAAGAGTGAAATGTCATGGAACATCAGGAGTGAGAAATAACTTGTCTAGTGTTGCAGATATACAATAAGAATGAAAAAAGTAAAAAATATTTATGAAAAGTGCAGTATAAAGTTTTTATTTTCTCACAAAATGTCATGATGCAGTTGTTTCTGGAGATGTAAAATAATGACAAATGAAGTGTAAATAAATAAAATATAAAGGATCATTACACATTTTTTATTTTATTGACAAAGTACAAGGAAATAATTAAAACCACCATCAGTTCAACAATTCAGTGCACAGCCATATGATACAGATTACCACATATTTTTTTTATCTTAATATAAGTTTCTGAGCTCCGAAAAAATATTTATAATTTCAAACCAAATAAATAACTACATTCACCTTTCTATGACATCTTACATTATGCAAAGAGCATACAAATGTTCAGTGCTCTGTGTACGTATTTTTATTCATTGCGAAATAATTTCCAAGCAAACTGAACTTTAGTAACAAGTAAGGAATTGGAGTAACTGTTCCTCTGTTCAAGGCCTATGCGCTTTCCCCTCGAAGGTCCCAAGATATTTTGAAGGTTGGGTAAAAAGTACCTAGTACCTGATTAATAAATGCAAAATAATGAGTCTTAATTTTAAGAAATTCAGTTGCTGTGGCCTACATCGAGTATTAGAAATTCTGCAGAATGGACAGAATACAAGGAGATCTAGCACATGCAGAAAGTAACAATTAAAATACAATTTACTAACACATAAGGAAGACAAACACTAATTACTTGACAATCAACCAGTACATTACAAGACACCCAAAAGAAGTCACTGGGCAACTTAGCACACAACTTCCTGCGCACACGTTTGTCATACACATCAGTCTCGCACATACCACACACACATTAGCAGTGTAGTATGTAAAACAGCGATCAGGCAGAGCCAGGAGGTCCGGGGTGAATAGGTATATTGTGTGTGTGTGCCTGCTAGAAGGGCCATCTGCAGCGCATAGCCCATGATGTATGGCCCATGACGTGGGCTGATGAAGTGGATATATGATGTGACCGACAGGCTGGTTGTACACATTGCGCTTCCTGCTGTCATGGGTAACAGAGTTGCAAAAAGAGGGGCAGCATTTCGGAAACAGCAACGTTTGTGAACTGTTCACATGCCTCTGTGGTAAAGATGTATCGTGAGTGGACGAATCACTCCATTGGGTATAACCATCATGGAAACTTTGGAGCTCCTCACACAATTGATGTCCGAGGTTAACGTCAATTACGACGGTGCATGAAGGCAANATGTCCGAGGTTAACGTCAATTACGACGGTGCGTGAAGGCCAACTGACAGGCTACAGTGGAACAGCTCACCGTCCAAATGAACCAGGGGACATTCAGACACGTGTCTACCGCAACAGTTCAGCGAACGGGGCTCCGGAGTAGACGGAGGGTGACTGTACCCATGCTAACACAGGTGCATAACGGATGGACATCACCATGTCCGGCAAAAAACGCCTGAGAACCGACACCCTGCATCCATTACTGGATGAACACAAGGCGGTGGGGGCAGTGTTATGGTCTGGGTAATGTTCTCGTGGTATTCGCTTGGTCCCATCATCCATGTGGAAGGCACTGTTAATCGATTTGGTTATGAATCAATCCTCTGCAATCACGTCCACCCGTATATGATGATGATTGTCTTTCCTTTGGAGTATGGGATCTTCCAGCATGATAATGCGCCTTGCCACACGCCTATAAGTGTCTTTACGGGGCTGGAAGAGCACGATCAAGACTTCAAAGTTCTTCCCTGGCCCCCAAACAACCTTGATCTCGATCCAATTGAACATCTGTGGGACCAGCTCGATCGTCGTGTTCGCCATCTGTCTCTTCTGCCACGCNACTGTTAATCGATTTGGTTATGAATCAATCCTCTGCAATCACGTCCACCCGTATATGATGATGATTGTCTTTCCTCTGGAGTATGGGATCTTCCAGCATGATAATGCGCCTTGCCACACGCCTATAAGTGTCTTTACGGGGCTGGAAGAGCACGATCAAGACTTCAAAGTTCTTCCCTGGCCCCCAAACAGCCTTGATCTCGATCCAATTGAACATCTGTGGGACCAGCTCGATCGTCGTGTTCGCCATCTGTCTCTTCTGCCACGCACCCTTCAACAGTTGTGGGACGTCCTGTAGACAGCATGACTCCAGATACCCGTGGAGACCTATCAGCACCTGACTGAGTAACCGCCAGCTCATCTAGCTGCTGTCCGTGCTGTGAAGGGTGGTTACTCTGAATACTATCATGTGGTCATAATAATGTGATTCAATTGTGTGTGTGTCACAACACATGTCTATAAACACACAATATAATTAATACACACACATTTCTCTATTCCTTTTGTGCATCTAACTACTTCAACTCCATGTAAATGTGTGATGTGCTTTGTTGTGCGTGTAATTGTGTAATAATTTCCACCTCTTGAAATTATCATATTGCAAAAATTATACATTGTGTGATTTTTGTCATTCTCTACCATAGTAAATGGTCCCACCCACTGCTTTGTAAGCCATTATGGTAATTAATGGACTGGTGTTTAACTTCAGAAATAAAATGCTTACCCTTCTGTCGTGACTAAAAATGTAATTATATTAATCATCATCTTCAGACCAGTTATCTGCTATTTCATATAAATCTCAAGTGAGCAGTGATGACTGTGTTATTATTTTTAAATTAGTATAGATAACATTCCTGTGCTGAATTAGGAATGCAATGTAATTTCGTGTACTGATTTCACAATTAGAATAAAATTTAACTCATGGAGGTTTAAAATAAAAATATTTTGATTACTCAATACTGGCCAGAATCACTAGAAATAAAGAGTTGATAAAATCATCTCATTGAAAATGTATTTTGTTTTACATTGCATACTGTAAAGTATGTTCACAGTAAAGTGAGCACTTTTGAAAGCCCTGCTAAATTTCAACTTTCAGCCCATTGGTTGCGTATCTTTCTGTGTAGCCTATCAAAATAATCACTGCCATGTGACTTTCAGCTAGTGTTTATGTCGGCTGGCTCAAATGCCCACTGCATACTCATTAAATAAACAACAAAAAGTAATAAATATTTTAATTAGCACTATAAACATGTACACGTTAATTTCAGCAAATAATATTGTTTTGTGAATATTGATTGATGTTCATAATTCTTTTTCTGTTTAGATGTAAATTAATGCCCATAACTATGGTCAACACTTCTGAGGACATAAAAAAATGTGTTTGTTTAGGTCAACTGTACAGCAGAAGATTTAAGCATTCCTTTTCCCATTATAGAAAGAACGCCAAGATGTTTTGAACATTCACCTTTAAAAAGTGTTACAGCTTAAATGTTCACCCATTAAAGAAAGGCACACTTTTAGAAAATGCTGTGTATTTACTCCTTCATACAGAAGACAATATGCCTTGAACAATCATTAAATGACCAAAGAATTATATTTGACAACATTTATGAGTAGAATTATATTGCATAAATACCTCACAAATCAATATTTTAATACAAGACTACGCACAAGCAAATGGTGGACGCTACTGTTACATTACGAGTACTGTAACGAAAACAGTAACTGTCATGAAACTCAATGGCTGAACAGAATTGATCAGATTTTTACAGCAACTTCCACTGTAATATTTGTCACTTGGAGCAAGTTTCATGAAAATTCGTCCAGCCAGTGAGTTTTTAAAGCACGACACTAATGTTCGCTACAGCCAACAGGTCTGCTTACGTAAAAAATCACGGTTTGCTTATAAAATTAAAATGTGTACACAGATATGAATGTAACTTCACCACAATTTTAAAACACAACACCTACCCAATGACAATGTATTTCATGAAATTGCATCCACGCATTTAATGCAGAATCTAATTTTGCCCCAAATTTCTTACGTCTAAGGATAGTTGTGGAAATTCATTCTTACGGTTTGATATATTGACTCATATAAATTAAACTGTTGAGCCAGATGTTGTTATACTGTTTTATATTGCTAATACTCTTAATGTTTCACGTGCAGTATAAAACATTATCATGCAGTTATTGTTTCAAAATGATTGACATCTTATCAAGGTATTAATTCTAAGATTGTAGGTTGGGAATAGCCAAAATACTAAATAGCACGTGTACATTTATTTGAGCTTTCATAATTGCAACACATATTGCAAATGTAACAAAACACCCTCATCCAAAGTTTCTTCAAGTTTATTCAAGGTTTAAAACTTATACCAACTTTAATTGCATGAAGCAGCACTTTTTCCGGGTCTTCATATTATGTGAAATTTCAAGAATTTCTGAGAAAATAAATGACGTAGAAATACAGCAGAAATCAATTAGAAGCAATGCCACTTCGCTCAGACCATGTGTAAAAATGTTTTATTTATTACACTAATGAATACTTTATTTCAGAAGATACAAACATACATTTTTAATCACGTTGGTCGTAAACAGCTGTTTTGTTAACACGACGTGGACCGGGGAGAAAAAAAAAAAGAAACACAGCAATGAACCAGCTAACGTGAATGTTCTGTCAGTTAAGTGATGATGTTAAAGAGTTAGAAACATGTATGTGTTAGAATCGTGCTACATTTTATTCTTATTTGCATACAGCAAAACGAACTGAAATGGAGGTAGAAAATTTTACCTTAATGACTAGTAAGACATTAAGAAGTGGAATACTTCTCATAGTTTGCTGCCAACTTAGCTGCGAGTATCGTGGTCATTGCTTACGTTAAAATATACACAGTTACGGGCAGTGATTTTTTTCATAGGTTGATTTCAAGANTCAGACCATGTGTAAAAATGTTTTATTTATTACACTAATGAATACTTTATTTCAGAAGATACAAACATACATTTTAAATCACGTTGGTCATAAACAGCTGTTTTGTTAACACAACGTGGACCGGGGAGAAAAAAAAAAAAGAAACACAGCAATGAACCAGGAAACGTGAATGTTTTGTCAGTTAAGTGATGATGTTAAAGAGTTAGAAACATGTATGTGTTAGAATCGTGCTACATTTTATTCTTATTTGCATACAGCAAAACGAACTGAAATGGAGGTAGAAAATTTTACCTTTACGACTAGTAAGACATTAAGAAGTGGAATACTTCTCATAGTTTGCTGCCAACTTAACTGTGAGTATCGTGGTCATTGCTTACGTTAAAATATACACAGTTAGGGGCAGCGATTTTTTTCATAGGTTGATTTCAAGANGAGTATCGTGGTCATTGCTTACGTTAAAATATACACAGTTAGGGGCAGCGATTTTTTTCATAGGTTGATTTCAAGAGTGCTCACTTTATTGCAAACCATCTGTACCTGTTTGGTATGCATTAATAGGTAAATACAGCAACTTATTTTTACATTGTACAGCACTTGCAGAGTGCAAAACTTTGTGGCATACTGAACATAAAGATAGTGGCGACAGTTAATAAACATTGTAGTGCCAGGTGCTGAAGAAAGATTATGAAAATAGACACTGTACTAAATTGATAAACAAACATTTTTTTGGTTGCAGACACTTTTAATAGTTTTAAATAAAGCTGAATATAAATCTGTTCATCAAGGGTATATTTTTTTATGCATATTTCTGTTTATTTCTTAATTTTTAGTTTGTATTGCAGTGCTTAGCAGTATCACAAGCAAAGGGAAAATTAATGAAGATTGATTCTAGATTATTAATAGCAGTGTATTATTATTAATAACAATAATAATAATAATAATAATAATAATGTAGTTTTCTACCAGTAACTGTCTGGAAGGTGATGGCTCTTAGCACGTACCATGTATAACCACTCACAGGACCCACCAGAAACTTTATACAGTAGTTAGAACAGTAGATGATTTTAGCAGTTGGTGAACAAGGTAGAGTGTAACTAAATGCAGTATGGTTCCTTGGCTTGGGATGTTGGCTGCAATCCTGGTACTTCCTTCCACCCATCCATGGGAAGGTATCTAACTAATCGCAGCTACTGAACCCTGTGCTTCTACCAGCTGGTGTAGTCTAGCCTTGGACTCCTGGTGATGTTGGACTGGATAATGGGGTGTCCAACAACTGAAGGTATGCATTCCCCCAGTAGTTCACCCTGGTCACAGTATGCCTGGGTCAGGTTGGCTTGCAGCTTTTCCCATCGACTGGTGGTTTTATTAAGTTGTGGTCTGACTGAGTAGTAGTCATGAGGATTTGCTTCACATCTGTTCACTGATGACTATAGTTTCTATGGGGGTGGGATTTTCGTGGCATACAAGATTCTGTTTAGCTGGTGAGAGACTTTTCCACTACTCGTGGACCGAGTGGTTGCTTTTGTACACCTTGTGATAAGACTTGAAGCCCTTTCTCAGCTTTTTTTCTGTAGGTACGAAAGATTTCTCAGAGGTGGGGCATGGAATATGCTGTTGCAAAGATCTGTTTTCCCATCTCCTTTGGATGACTTGTGGGTAGTCATGGAGGCAAGGCATGGGAAGCACCACTGCACAGATCTTTCTTCATTTTGTTGAACTTAAAACCACGTGTTGTTTCTTTGCAGCAGTCTGAAAGACAAACGTACGCCTATTCTTCTCTCTACAAAACCTTCACACATTTTGAGACAGTGAGCAGACGTGTTTTTATGAAGCCATCCAGATTAGAGGTCTTGGGCTGTCACTTAATGGCTGCAGTGATATATGCTGCTGATAACCAGAGGGAAGTTTCCAAGATTCACAGCTGAAACTTTCCTAGGCCTGTATGCAGTTTTTCGTGTCTGGTTCTGAGACTGTTATGTAAGTGAANGTTTTTTGTGTCTGGTTCTGAGACTGTTATGTAAGTGAAACAGATCGGACAAAGGCCAGGTTTGGTTTCTAGGCTTTGCCGGTATGGAATGCATCATCACAGATCCACCACCAACACCTAATTGCAGTGTCATGTCTGGCTAAACAGTCCCCAGGGCATGGTCGACAAGTCATGCAAAGTGGTCAACAATGTGTGTGTCTCTCTCTCTTTCTTTCTCTCTCTCTCTCTCTCTCTCTCTCTCTCTCTCTCTTTTGCATCTGTGGGAGGAATGCATGTCCTTCTACACATCTCTCTCTTACAATATAAGTTCCCTGTTCTCACAAGGTGACATCAGAACTGGACAGGTCGTGCTGTGGAGAGTACTTCTTAGATATTTGCATGCACAAGAATACCAGTATACATACAGTAGCAACATAGGTCCATTCCACAGCAATATTTTCATGAGAAAATAATGAATACCGCTATAATATTAGTACTACATTTGTCTGTCTGATGAGAAGTTTCTCAATTTTTGCCAAACTCGAATTCTATCAAATTCTCAATTAAATTTTCAATTCTACTTTAAAGTGTGTTCAGCATAGTAGAAAACAGATTAAATAAGGTATGTTTTGTTTACGTAACAATAAAAACATTTTTTTAGATAAATGGAAACTTACATTTATAATTAACTATATGGAAACTTTATAATTAACTGTAGTGGTGGATTGATTCCTTTATTATACAGATTTCCTTTCAAAACCTGATTATAGTAATGTATGTGGGATCAATTCATGATGCTTAGTATTTCCTTTGTATATTTTTTGCAATGTCAGTTTATTAACTAAAAATTTTTCTGTACCTTACCCCTTGAAATTTTTGTGATTCAATAATTGCTTGTTGCATAGTTTTCATCATATGGATAGATGTGAAAATGGTGCCAAACATCTGGCATATTTTCTAGAACACGCCTAGTTATTATTTAGTATTCACCACTTGGCAAGTTAATTCTATGCCTTTTTAGTTCCCTCTGCCTTGAAAGTATCAGTGGTCAATCATGTACTATTGGTGTAGCATTGTGAGATGCCCAGACGCTGTGAGTTCCTTTTAAAAATATTTAATAATTACGGAGTTGTAGTTCTGTGATAATATTTATTATTTTTTGCAGTGTTAGCCAAATTTAAATAAAATTTACCATTGTTAACAATTAAAATTTCTTTATTGGTCTTGCTTATTGGGTTTGTCTGTTTATTTTTATTAATANAACAATTAAAATTTCTTTATTGGTCTTGCTTATTGGGTTTGTCTGTTTATTTTTATTAATATTATCTGAATTATTTTATTTGTGGTTATTTAACAGGAAATAAATTTTTTACCTCCGTCATTATTTTGAAAATACTGAAATTATCATATTGAAAAGTTTATTTGATTAAGATACTAAATAAAATAATTTTACTGATAAAGTACATACATCTGTGCAAATAATTGTAATTAATTTTTCTGTTACTTTTCCACTGTCTGCAGTACCAGTCCACCCAAAATTTTTGTGGTTTCAATATCAACTATCGTATACTCCCCTTCCTGTTCCTTCTCATTGCAGTGTTTCACCAGGAAAGGAGGTGGTTGTTCATGAATGTTTGCAGGAGCTAGTATTCAAGTTCTGAGAGAGCTAGAGATATTTTTCACCCGTTTTTCTTGGCATATGTTACTTCTCGGTAACTTATATGCTGTTTTCGTGGTATTTGTAATCTCCACTTTAATTGTTATTAGAAAAATGTGAAATTACAAAATTATTTTTATAATTTATAAGTAAACATTTATTTTTGTAGAGAAGCAATGTGACAATAATTAATTTCACATATTGTGTGATCTTGTGCAAGTTCTAAGATATGAAGTTTTAACATCATGTGAGAGAGACAGAATGATGCATGAAAACGTTATGAAATTCTTTGTCTCATACCCAGACTTTGTCCGGTATACATTTTTTAGGTTTCTGACGGCCTTGTAATTGGTAACCAGGTTAGTCTTAAACATAGAGGTAACAAGAAAAATGTGCTTAAACCAATTACCTTTTATAAACACAATTTTTGGATTTCCCAGGGAAATAAACCCTTAGATTCACATTTTACTAATTAAAAGAAGTACTGTACTTGCACTGTCAGGCATTCCCATTTCAACATTTGTTCCCATAACCACAAAATGAGCACTGTCTGGTGGTCAGGTTTGCTTGTTTGTTTTGGTAAAATGATCTCGCAGCAGTATAAAATGGTGGTTATGAACATTCCTGTTAAACTGGAAATAAGAGTAGGGTTAGCATAATTATGTTTTTAAACAAATTTCAAGGCTGACATATGGACTTATAATAATGAAGTACCGTATATAAAACTAAGATTACCCTAAAGGTGTATATTTACTGACAGTTGTTAAAAACAAAATACTGTTATCAGGGATTATTTATTTAATGTTACAGCATTCATGAATAGCGGTCAATCAGATGAGAGCCTTAATATACATTAATTTTTGCACACTTTACCTTAGGGAGGGGTTTTTTTTTTTATAAACATTACCACAAGAGAAATAGGTACAGTGATGCTACGCTGCAAATAAAACCTAATCACGGTTTCAACATTTTCTAACAGCCTGTAAATACTTGTGTTAATTCCGTGCATTGTATGTCCCAGCTTTCAAACTTAACAATGCCGGCTTGTAGAATTTACTTTCTATCATCATGTGGATGAAATTTAATCAATAATTAATGTCATAAAACATCAATTAATTGATTCAGATTATTTTGGAAGAATCGATGTTATCTAGTTGAAGAATTTGCTTGAGCCATCTGTAGAAAAAATAAAAAATAAATTAATTATTAGCATTAGTGGACACTGGTCACAATACTGTTTTGGTACTTCCCAGAATACACTGGCATCTAGAGTATGTGATATTGGTAGATGCTCCATTAAAGATACTGCGGAGGAGTCTAATTCAGGTGTGCACCATGCATTCAAGACATGATTTTCTGGCAGTAGGCTTCTTAACTATGCTTTATTCAGCATACATTCATAACTAGCATTTTTACTCTTTAAAACTACTATTTTGCATTTTCCTTAGCTTGGAAGTATAAAAATGTTATAACTTGAAAGTGATGTGGAAAATCTTCTTTAGTATTCAATAGAAAATATATTGAAATGATTTGTAAAGGGATGCAGGAAAATAATGTGTTCTGGTACATGCATATGTGAAGAATTTACTGACTAGCATTACTTTCTTGTAGTCTAAAAATGTTCATCTCCCAACACAAACGTTTGCATTTGTGAAAGTTTTAAAATTTTTGTGCATAGATCAGTTGTAACTGATAAGCTTTTAGATTTTTATATGGTTACTTCCCCATGTGTAAACTCTGCTTGAACTTCATTATTGATTTACTTTCGGTAATGTGTGTGTTTTATAGGCAGTACCTGTATAATGTAGTTAATATTCCTTGAGCAGGTTTGTTGTGAAAAGTTTTAATCTTCAGACAAACAATGTTTTTCCGGCATTCTGTTGATTAGTAACCTTGAAATTGGTCATATTGTTTAATAAATTATGTGTCAAGAATTTTGCAAAGGTATCATTTTGTAGTAATTGATGAAATAATTAAAATTTTCAGTGTATTTTTGTTTACAAAGTAGAAATTTTCTCATTAATTTACCTGCAAGCAAATTTTTCTCTCTGGCTAGACCATGTTTTTATTCACTGTAGCATGAAAATCATATACTAACATTTTGAATGTATTGTTTTGAAGATCTTTCCAGTTGGGATTGTCATAAACAGGCTTGTGGTTTACATACACACTACCTGATTCTTTAACACGGTGCTGCTTTGGCTGATGTCTGGGCTATACTTTATTATAGTCTAGCTGCAGTGTTGAAATGCCTGTTGTCATCATCCATGGTTTTGGTTATGTAGCTCTCAGTACTGTGGATAGGACAAAGTGAATAGAGCGTGAAGGTGTGGGCAGGGGAAGGGATTAAATGAGAAACTCTTCTTCTCCAAATGGTCAGGCCTGATCTATCCACAAAGGTTTCTCCTTCGACAGGTGACGCAGTCCTCTAGCCAAAGCTTCACTGCAACCACACCACCCTGTTATCTTTTGGACTGACCACAGCCCACAAGCACCTCTAGGACTGGGTAACATAGCATGCACAGTCTGTTAGACAAGTCTGTCAGTTGGCCAGCAGATCCAGCACTGACTAGGACTCTGAGGCCTCTGGGTAACTTGACCTCATGTGCATGAGCTGCAGGACAAATTAAACAAGCAACAAAACCACTTTGTCTTCCAAGTTTTTCCTGTTGATAGTATATGGGCCAGAGCTGTGTTTATCCTCAGCAGGGATTGATTCTCCATAATCTCCATGAAGCTGGTGGCCCTGTGGCTCATGGAGAAACCACTGGTATCAGAGTAAACAGCTGGGACCCATTTGAGAATTTTGACGACTACTCTGTTTGACAGGAGAGTCAGTGTAATGAACACAAGTAGTCTGTTCATAAACAAAGATTATGGCAGTTTCTTTATTGTTCCCTTTACTGCTGATAGGTAGAGCACTACCCAGACAATACATTACAGTTACATCTAAACACACACTAGAAAGACCTGCCCTAGGGTAAGTCATAACACTGTCAAATAGTACAACTACTAAAACAGCTGGATATGACAGTTACNAGAAAGACCTGCCCTAGGGTAAGTCATAACACTGTCAAATAGTACAACTACTAAAACAGCTGGATATGACAGTTACATAAATGCAGTAAACTACTGAGTTTGAGGTGTTGCACAAGCAGCAAGTCTGCTGACTGCTGTTCATATGTACTTTCAAGGGCCAGGACAAGGGCTGAAATGAAGGGTATCCAGCCAGTCGGCAATCCCAGTTTCTGCTGGCATGCTCGCACAGAGATATATCCCCAACAATTTGGTATTCCAAAAAGAACAGGTTTGAATCCTATCTCAAGCCAGCCGCTGACACAGCAGACCTTATTTGAGCTACCAGGCAGGGCTAGGTTACAACAGAATAATTACAGTTTGAAATCACACATTTATTTTAATTTTTTACTGTCATAACTACATTAAAGAACTGACACATCTTGTGGGTGTATTCACTGTAATAAAGCTAAGAATTTTTAATAAGTGGTACTGCAAAATTTTTGTTTTGAATGTTGTTACATAAACATCACTGGAAAAATTAAATTAAATTTAAGTATGTTGAGGACTACTTCCTTCTCTTTCCATGATTGTCTGGACAGATCACAGATATGTGTTGCCTAATTGTACTGCTTGTTACATCACTTTTAAGTGTGTGTGTGGGTGTTTGTGATTAAATTTTTGTTATTCTTTGTTTGCTGGTTTTTTTTATGTATATGGGCATGCATGATCAGACACCAGCATTTTAATTTTAGAGTATTCAATTAATAGTTACAGTNAGAAAGACCTGCCCTAGGGTAAGTCATAACACTGTCAAATAGTACAACTACTAAAACAGCTGGATATGACAGTTATATAAATGCAGTAAACTACTGAGTTTGAGGTGTTGCACAAGCAGCAAGTCTGCTGACTGCTGTTCATATGTACTTTCAAGGGCCAGGACAAGGGCTGAAATGAAGGGTATCCAGCCAGTCGGCAATCCCAGTTTCTGCTGGCATGCTCACACAGGGATATATCCCCAACAATTTGGTATTCCAAAAAGAACAGGTTTGAATCCTATCTCAAGCCAGCCGCTGACACAGCAGACCTTATTTGAGCTACCAGGCAGGGCTAGGTTACAACAGAATAATTACAGTTTGAAATCACACATTTGTTTTAATTTTTTACTGTCATAACTACATTAAAGAACTGAAACATCTTGTGGGTGTATTCACTGTGATAAAGCTAAGAATTTTTAATAAGTGATACTGCAAAAATTTTGTTTTGAATGTTGTTACATAAACGTCACTGGCAAAATTAAATTTAATTTAAGTATGTTGAGGACTACTTCCTTCTCTTTCCATGATTGTCTGGAAAGATCACAGATATGTGTTGCCTAATTGTACTGCTTGTTACATCACTTTTAAGTGTGTGTGTGTGTGTGGGTGATTGTGATTAAATTTTTGTTATTCTTTGTTTGCTGGTTTTTTTTTATGTATATGGGCATGCATGATCAGACACCAGCATTTTAATTTTAGAGTATTCAATTAATAGTTACAGTCTCAACACTAACTGAACAAAATGTGGAGAAGCGGAGAATCAAGTGCCGTGTCGTTTTTCAGTCCAAGTTTTGAGTATTATGTTTACAAGCATTGAAAAGCACTCAAGAGCTTACAACCCTCTGTCATACTGGTCCAGTTTGATTGTTCAACATTATGAGCATTCATGGTTACTTCTAACTTTTCTGACACCCTGCTAAAGTTATACTTCCAGGATATTCTGCAACCTCGTGCAAACAAAGTTTGAAGTCTAGAAAAATCACATCGAAGGGAAAACGCACCACATTCCTGAGCACTCATTTAATATTATTTTGCATAAGAACTATTTCTTACTAGGCATTACCTCTGCTCTCATTCATATTAATTATAAATAATATATTATAATTTATAATTATAACATAAGTGAAAGTTCAGTTTAACCAAAAATAAGGTACTTTTATATTAACACAAGTAAAAAACACTTGTGATACAAGGAGACAACCACTCACAACATACAGAGAGTGATTTTTGAAATGTTTGTTTCAAAAAGTGTGAATATACTGTGAATAGGCATTAGCAAACATTGCGTAAATGTAAACTATTTAACAGCTGTAGTTTTCAAAAACGGGCTTTTTTCATCAGTGTGAAATACTGAAACTTGACATCCAGTGATGCTCAAGTTTTTCTTGTTTGTAACGATGGTGTTAAGGATGATACCTCACCAGCTGATGTAGCTTTCTAAAAGTATAAAATTGTTTTATTGAATAAAGCTGTACTAAGAAGTAAATTTTTNTGTGAATAGGCATTAGCAAACATTGCGTAAATGTAAACTATTTAACAGCTGTAGTTTTCAAAAACGGGCTTTTTTCGTCAGTGTGAAATACTGAAACTTGACATCCAGTGATGCTCAAGTTTTTCTTGTTTGTAACGATGGTGTTAAGGATGATACCTCACCAGCTGATGTAGCTTTCTAAAAGTATAAAATTGTTTTATTGAATAAAGCTGTACTAAGAAGTAAATTTTTTTTTAGTTATGTGGTGTTGAAATGTTTTCACTAGAAATAATGCAAATAATTCTTTAATTATTTTTTGTTTCGTTTAAATACTATTTGTAAACTAAATATAACCGAGTTCATTTCCATGAAAAAATCTGGATAAAGTATGAAGAAAACGAGCTTTTCAAACTTATAGGGGGCTGCTGTGGCCGAGCGGTTAGTCTAACCGGATTCAATTCCCGGCCAGGTCACTCCCAGATTTTCGCAAGTGGGAATCGTGCTGGACGATGCCCCTGGTCGACTGGTTTTTTCTGGAACCTCCTGTTTTCTCTGCCCTTGCATTCAAACTTAATATGTAACTTTTATCTGAAATTTATTAATTTTGTTAATACCAATGCATTTTAATTAATATTTAATTAATTACATACATTTTGAGCATTTTAGGAATAACTAGGCATGAATGCTGGCCGAAGCGGAGCTTCGCAAATATCCTCTGTTCCCAAGTTCTCAGGGGTCATCCTCGTAAAGCCATCTGTGGTGATGGCTGAAATTGTGTTATTCACACACTATCTGATTCAGTAGTCTCTATCACAAACAAATAGCTTGAAATTCATGTGGTCCACATGTTATGGTGTAGACAGGCATAGGGATGATTAAGTGCTGAACCATTACCTGCCATGGCTCTGAAAATGTCATATAATATGACCCTCTCAACTCATGTTCTGCACAAGTACACTGCATTAGCCTTGTTGTCTCGAAAGACCATCTCGGTGGGGGTGCACAGACCGAAGCCCTTGCTCAATTCCAGTGGTGGGAACTTTGGCCTCAATTAGTTGCAATTTGGTCACAGGTGACACTGGCCTGACTGGGAGGGAATAAGTTACCCTTCCAGCCAGTTAGTGTCCAGTTTGTTCTGAAGAAAGGAGAGAGGAAGGAATTGTAAAACAAATTAAATGTCTCATTGCAGAATGTTTCAGAACATCACCTATTCAAGACTCTGTTCCTCAGATATACTTGCCATAATGGCAGTAACTATCCCAGGCTGGTCTCGGTAGACAAGGTTTTATAACTACGCCAGCTAGATCATGTACTGGGCCAAACTGCCATTGCTGACTTGCATGGAGACAAACCATGCCAACACCAAGTGATTGTGAACATCACTTGCAATCGCTACTGGCTTCTGTCATTACATTTGTTTGATGGACATGACTAGTGGCAGTGTGGACGACATCTGGCCATATAGGAATTCCAATTCCAATTTTTTTGCAAATGGGCAGTCTATCCTTTCTTTTATTGCTGCTCGCACCACGCATCACAGACCACCAGCATGCTTCTTGGACAGATTTGAATCTCATCACTTTACATTTAAGTTGTCAAGACAAAGGGAAGTCCAGTATCACACCTTTTTTGACTAAACAATATCGCAGCATTGTAGAATTTTTGTTTGATTGTAATTTCAAAACAAAAATTCTGCTTCCAAAATTTTTATGAGATTATTATTTACTTTATTGAACAATGCTTACTGCTCCCAGTAAATGTTCTCAGTACTTGGTATGGATAATGCAGCAAGTAGCATGTGGGAGGGGGAGTTAAAGGTCCAGAACTGGTCTTTAACAGTGGCTCTTACACCAACTGAATGTAAAATGTATCTGTACAAACTTCAACTGCATCATTACCTGCACGAGTGAAAGGCATTGTGCTGGGATTCACAAGGTCAGGAAAGAGTGGCCAGAAGATGACTAGATGTTAAAGAAAGACAACAGATAAAAAAATTTTGTTTTGATGTTCAAAAAGGTTTTTAAAGTGAATGAGCTTGTTAGCTAAATTAAAAGTGTTATTTGATGTATATCTTTCCCAAAATTTGTTATTTCTGTACTTATTGAAAATAGTTTTTTTTGCAAGCTGTTACCTCCATAATAAACATAGAACTTTATAATAGACTTGTTAATAAAATTAGCACTGAATAATAATTTGTTCTCATAGGAGTGAGTCCAAGAAATTATGAATAAATATTATGTATTTTTAAACCAAATCCACAAATATCTTTAATTATAGAGATATGTAGTACTGAAATAATTCCCAATGACATAACTGTTATGTTTTTTACTGCAGTAACAAAGTTGATAAATGCAGTTTGTTTTGTACAGATTTAGGAAGTGAACAAAATAATCTGGTTAAAGTTAGAAGTTAAAATCTGTTCAAATTAACTGATTAATATTTAAGATTAGAAAAAGGTTTTTCATTGTTGTTTATTTAAAAATAAAATAATAATTTACAGTTCCAGAAAAATACAATTAACACAACTTTATAGCTGGTTGCTAAATCAGATAAGCCATATTTATCAAAAATTTGATTTAATTTCGGCAGTAACTGCATTTCTAAATTTTTATCTGCCATTCTGCCTCGCCTGTCTGAAAAGAGGCCAGCGGCACTGAAGAGTCCCGCAATGCCCAAATCGAAGGCACACTAGTGTTGAACCACATAAACAGTTTTTTTTAACATGGGAGACAACTGTTTAACCTCTTCCATTTCATGTATGCATCTCATCATTTTAACTTTCACAATAAATTGTCCCTCTTCTGCATTGGCTGACTCACTTGGTTTAATTATGCTTGGAAAAAATGTTTGAATAATACTTATATTACATACTGTATTAACAATTTACTACAAAAACAATTTTTTTAAGAAAACTTTAAAGATCAACTCTTTTAACAGAACACAACTTAGCACAAAATCAAACCAGTGACCACAAAACAACAATTGAATTGCATGCAAGGACCATCAACTTCGCCATTTATGTAACGGGAGATTGTATTGATGGATCGCGATAGTGGCTAATGACAACGTGCTACTTAGTGCATTGTAAATAGATGGCACACTGTATGAATCTGTGTATTATCTAACTGCCCAAATATGCATTAACCTACCCATCCCAGAATTCCGTAGTTCCAGACCAGTGTGCAACTCATCTGTCGTAAAATACGTTGCATATTTTTAACAAGTTTGTCAATATATTGTGGCATTTGCATATCGTTCATTGTCATTCTCGGCCTTCAGGCAATTGCAAAGTTAACTAATTTTAGTTCTTATCTTTAACCAGACTTTTAACAATTAAGAGTTAAAAAGTTACCCGTGTTTTAACAATCAATTTTATTCATTAATTTTTTTAATCGTTAGTCTAAGTATAGTTTTGTTATCTTAACATTGTGAAATTATTTTTAAAATTATCGAGTGCCTGCACAAGATTTACAAGGCAAAAAATGTGATGTTCAAAATGTCTGTCTGGGCTACTGTTTTCTTGTATTATTAAGTGGCGAGTTACGCTTCACATGCCTATATGGTACAGTAGCATGTATGACCTTGTGGTATACTGGATTTGTAAGTATGGTTTTTATCCGAGTTCAATGAATTGTCCCTCTATTTTTCCATGAAAAATAAGTATTATATTCATATGTTAATCCAGGTATTCTGCTTGTTGACAGATAACAGAAAACATTGATGTATGCTTAATAGTCTTGGGAACTTTTAATATGCATTTACTAAGTGACATGCTAAGGTAGTACAACTATCATAAATATAAAAACTTGTACCAAAATGTATAGTTCTCGTAAAAGTGCATAAGCTGAAGCTTTGCATACACTGCTTCTTCCTGTCATAAAATATATTGGTGTTTTTTATATATATATATATATACACATACAAAAAAAATTAATTTAATTAACTTAGTTTGCTTCCAGATTCTTGCGCAGCATAAATTTATTTCACATCCCATTTCTTATGTAATGTAATCTTACTTCACATCCCAATTCTTGTTTAATGTAATTTTTTTTTATTTCTTAGTCTTGTGGAACGTTTAGTAGCTATGTTTGTACATCTTTTACATAACCGCTGTAAACATCAACTTCTTCACAGATTAACTGGTAACATTGAGAGATATCACTTTTCATGGTTAGGGGTAATAAATTGATTGCAGTTGCAGGTGTGACCGCTAGAGCTCTCCTGTGTCCACTATTTTTTTTACAATATTGTGGTGTGAAATCTATTCATCTGTGGTCGAACTGTTTTTTACATTTCTGCAATAAATATTTTTAATGAGCAAGTTGTTTGTTCTGGTGAATTTCATATTAACAGTAATAACATTCATTTATTCCAAACCTTGTGAGATTAAAACCACTTAGTTACTTTATATTCACATTTGTTGAATATGCTGTGAATGTAAGATGACATTGATTGTAAGAGAGAGCCCATTTTCATTTGCCAAAGGTGCATCTTAAAGTTAGTAAATACTGTATGAAATCAAGGCCCAGTGCAGTAGATATTTAACATATATATTAAAACTCTGTTTTTGTTGAAATATGCATTTTTTATTACAAATAACCAACAGTTTTAAACATTTTACTAGCAGTTTTAATTTTTTTTATAATCCGAATAATATATTTACAAATTTCCCAATTTATGGGAGTGAATTAGTATTTGGGTATCCCATTTGCCCAAATGTTACAAGACTGTGCCTGTTCTGAGCTAATAGATATGGTGATACCACAAAATTCATGTACCAGATAAGTAGTGTTTTTTTTTTCCCCAGCATTACAGATTTTCAAATTTGCACATGGGAATTTTTTCACAGCATTAATCATATTTGTATAGGAAGTAGTTTCACGACACATTTCATAACTTATTTCATAAAAAGGTAAATAACTACAGGACTGTGATGCTTTGTCCAAATATGGGCATGTCACAAAACTGAATTCAAACTCAGTAAGTGCAACACCCAGCTAAAGATAACTGTTTTTTAAACATATGGTAATTTACTCTGTTTGAGAAACTGAAATATAAAATTACATTGTGCAATTTACTATGAAAATGTTTAGCAATATGCTCTTGTTGCTTTGTTCCAAAGAATGATTTAAAAATAAAATTTTTGTTGTTTCACTTTGTGTGCACAACACACATATTTTCTTATGTAGGAATGGCTTAAGCTAGGCACTTTTGCAAATAAATTAAATTGTAGCCCAAATAGCTTTGTAATTTTAATATTTTTAATTAAAATTTTGTAATGATCTCTAGTATTATTTCACATCGTGGATGAATTCTAACTTTTGAGGGGTTGGTTAAAGTGCTTTTTGTAACAAGGTAAAAAGTATACCAACAGAAATTGTTAAGTGAGTGTGGAACACCATTGTAATGAGAGTCATGAAAGTTTGCAAATTGCACCCTACACTAATATCTTTATAGTCTGTACAGTAGGACGTGATGTCCATGGTTGGACTGCTACATCGACAATGCAAAAATATTTGGAACATTTTTATTTAAATATGAATGCTTTTCAATTTTGAAAGCTGGAGAAATTATAAAAGTTCCTGGCATTGTAGTACAGTAGCACCCAGAGTTATGTAACCTGTAACTTAAGTTAATTTTCAGTTGCATAGGCGCACCAATAAGTGTTGGTATATGGCTACCAAAACTAGCAAATGGGTGAGTGACTCACACTCGCATCTGATCAACTGCTTTTTTATCCTTTACCACCATGTCATACAGCAGCAGCAGCAACAGTAGAATGCCACCAAAATGCAAAATATGAATTCATTAATAACTGCAAAGATAAAACACTTAAGAAAAACTGGTTTCCAATCCGATTACATTAGAAGAAAAATTTGAAATTAAGTTTAATGTTTCCGAATGTCAAAAATGGCTCATGAAATTGATACCCCTGTTTCAACAATTAATACGCTTTGTGCCTGGGTATTGCCAAGTTAGTAAGGGATGGTGTTATTAATAAAATTAAAAAACTAAATTAAATTTCCTAATTTATTTACAGTGCTACAAAAATACTGTATATAGCTACTTACTTCTTCCACAATGTACATTATTCGCTTGGTTACAATCCTCTGTGAAATTAACAAACTACTACTTAATATCTAATTACGTTAATCAATCTTTAAATAAGTCAAATTTCACCCATGTGCTCATCTCTTATGATCTCCTGTCTCTGCTGTGATGTCTGGGTCAACTGAAAAACACTACAGCACTCATCTGCAAAAATGCTAATGACTCCATGCAGTCACTCCGGATCAAAGGTTAGAAGAGTTTTCCTAAATCTCTGATTTTACATGGTCACAAAGCAACTTTTATTGCGGTTCAAAACTGTACTGGCTGCAGTGTGAGGCGTGACGGACTGTGTTGCCATGTCGTATTGTTTGCAGGATGTTGAGTAACTGAGGTGAGAGTATATTATTTTGAATCGGAGGTAGAAAAATAATAAACTTCATTTTTTATTGAAGGGCTTGGGATATCCACTGAAAAATTTTTTACATAAATTGAAACACCTCAAGAGCAGAATTGTGAATATGTATAACAATGTTAAGTTTTCAGCCTGCATACTATATTATGTGAATTACTATCATCTGAACTGGTGTAAATTTCGGAGCTCAGAAATTTCTTCAGAAATGTTACATTTAATGTTTTCCTAGTAACTTTTAGTTTCTGAGAAAATGGAATTGAAAAGTTTATTAGATATTCTATTCATATTTTGGATTGTTATTTTTAGTCACACTTGATGCTTTATAGAATTTGAAACACTTAACAGTGGTGGCATTGTTAGTCATTCTAACAAATACAGTAGAATCCCACTGATATGACCCCTCGTGGTTTCAGGAAATAGGGTGATAGTGAGGAATGGTTTTAATAAAGGTTTTGGAAAATTTTGGTCTGATTTTGACCTACCCCCAAACCTTAAACATTAAAATTTGCAATGTTCTGCATGATGNATTTGAAACACTTAACAGTGGTGGCATTGTTAGTCATTCTAACAAATACAGTAGAATCCCACTGATATGACCCCTCATGGTTTCAGGAAATATGGTGATAGTGAGGAATGGTTTTAATAAAGGTTTTGGAAAATTTTGGTCTGATTTTGACCTACCCCCAAACCTTAAACATTAAAATTTGCAATGTTCTGCATGAAGTCCATGTTCAATCGTCTCTGGCATGAAAATGACAAGTTTTTTTTTTTAATGCGCAGACATCTTCCAAAAAAAAAATGGTACCCTACGAGGCTATATTAGACCTCCCCTTGTTGCCAAAAATATTTATAAACATAGAGTGGCACATAAGTTTTACCAAGCACAAAGTTCATATTCAGTGGCTTCTTGCAGAAAAATGAAGATTTGTTTTTAAAATGTTAATTTAATTCAATAGAAAGACATCTTCCAAAAGAAACTATACCCTAGAAAGTAGGGAAGTAACAGTTCCACTTTTCCTCCATTCTCAATCTCTATGCCGATACCACTCTTGATTCTCGATTCCAAAAATCACAATTCCTCTAGTTGCAGACAATTACTTTACAGAAATAAATACTGTATAGGAGGGTGTGAAATTTAATTATTTAAACTAGACCTATATTAGTAGTAGGAATATTACTAACATAAATAATATAACATTTGAACAGTGGGAGCATACTCATATGAAATTCCAAAAAGTTCAAGAGAGGCATATAAGATAATATTGAAAATATGTATGTATATATATATATATATATATATATAACAAACATAGCTGGGCGGGATTTGAGATTTTGAGCCAGAAAAATTTCGGGCGGAGTTGAAAATAAATTTTCCCACGAGAAAAGGACGAGATCGGGAATGCATCATTAGTAAATAAAGAAAATCTCCATTATTGCCTCTCCATATAAAGGCATTTCGCAGACACTTTATTTGGCATTTTGTTTGTAAGACAGTTAACATACACTGCTAATTTTTTAAAATTANGTTTGTAAGACAGTTAACATACACTGCTAATTTTTTTAAATGATGGCATGGAATGTTTTTCTTGTTAGAATCAAATGTGTTTTGTTTTTTAAATGGCATGGCTTATTTGCTTCAGTACTATCAGCGCTGCCACAGAATTTAACCAACAACGCTAGTGATGGGCAAAATTGAATTATTCTCTGAATTTAATTTCATTTGAATAGTCTCATTTGAAATTGATTGAATCATTCGGATTCTGAATATTTNGAATTATTCTCTGAATTTAATTTCATTTGAATAGTCTCATTTGAAATTGATTGAATCATTCGGATTCTGAATATTTTTTTCCCCCCTTCTATTTGCTCTTTCATATGAAGCGAACGAATGAAAGACGTTGTTTTGCAGAAGTGATGGCATTTGTGTTTATAAAGAAGTCATAATTTTTGTACGTAAAAAGGTAGCATTTAAAATTCTTGAAAATTATTTATATTGTGCGACATTTTTATTTGTTTTTGTGACTGTGTAATATTTGTTTCTGTTAAAACAATATATACAATATAAATTGCAGTCTGTTGTGTGGGACTATTTTGTTAAGAACTCTGATTCATCTTGTGTGATTTGTCAAATATGCAAAAAGAGCTAAGTTTTTGAGGAATACTTTGAATTTACAAACACATCTACACAAATTGNGTGATTTGTCAAATATGCAAAAAGAGCTAAGTTTTTGAGGAATACTTTGAATTTACAAACACATCTACACAAATTGCACCCTTCTGTTTTAATGCCAACTACATTACTATCTGAAGTAGAAGATGATTTTGAAACGAATTTATGTTTAGGCAACAATATCGCAACTGCCAGTGCATCTTCTTCGTCACACTCAGGTAGGCCAAACTTTCCGCAGCAAACTACAGTCTTGACGACTGAGTTATCNCTCATATGAAATTCCAAAAAGTTCAAGAGAGGCATATAAGATAATATTGAAAATATGTATGTATATATATATATAAATAAATATATATATGCACTCATACATATTTCATCCACATAGTTTATTCAAAAATATTTTTAAACCTCACTTGCCATGATAAATGTTCACCAACACATGAAATTATTAAAACGTTTGCAAGAATAGCACAGTGAAAACACATTATGTTTTACAACAAAAGAAATCTTTTCATCACACGCAACAGATAGACACAATAACTGTAGATTGATAATACTATAACAGACTGATGTTTACCATAANTTTTCATCACACGCAACAGATAGACACAATAACTGTAGATTGATAATACTATAACAGACTGATGTTTACCATAAACAAACATAGCTGGGCGGGATTTGAGATTTTGAGCCAGAAAAATTTCGGGCGGAGTTGAAAATAAATTTTCCCACGAGAAAAGGACGAGATTGGGAATGCATCATTAGTAAATAAAGAAAATCTCCATTATTGCCTCTCCATATAAAGGCATTTCGCAGACACTTTATTTGGCATTTTGTTTGTAAGACAGTTAACATACACTGCTAATTTTTTTAAATGANTAAAATTATGGCATGGAATGTTTTTCTTGTTAGAATCAAATGTGTTTTGTTTTTTAAATGGCATGGCTTATTTGCTTCAGTACTATCAGCGCTGCCACAGAATTAAACCAACAACGCTAGTGATGGGCAAAATCGAATTATTCTCTGAATTTAATTTCATTTGAATAGTCTCATTTGAAATTGATTGAATCATTCGGATTCTGAATATTTTTTTCCCCCCTTCTATTTGCTCTTTCATATGAAGCGAACGAATGAAAGACGTTGTTTTGCAGAAGTGATGGCATTTGTGTTTATAAAGAAGTCATAATTTTTGTACGTAAAAAGGTAGCATTTAAAATTCTTGAAAATTATTTATATTGTGCGACATTTTTATTTGTTTTTGTGACTGTGTAATATTTGTTTCTGTTAAAACAATATATACAATATAAATTGCAGTCTGTTGTGTGGGACTATTTTGTTAAGAACTCTGATTCATCTTGTGTGATTTGTCAAATATGCAAAAAGAGCTAAGTTTTTGAGGAATACTTTGAATTTACAAACACATCTACACAAATTACACCCTTCTGTTTTAATGCCAACTACATTACTATCTGAAGTAGAAGATGATTGTGAAACGAATTTATGTTTAGGCAACAATATCGCAACTGCCAGTGCATCTTCTTCGTCACACTCAGGTAGGCCAAACTTTCCGCAGCAAACTACAGTCTTGACGACTGAGTTATCTGATGTAGCTGCAATTAATACTGAAATGCAACAAAGTGGCCCAAGCAACTCAGGCTTTACAGTTCCACATTTAAAGATATCACAGAAGCACACAGGTCTGAAATAGATAAGGTATTAAAGAAAATTATAGCAAAAGATCTCCAGCCCTTGTCTAGTGTTGCAAATCAGGTGTTTCTAGAATATTCTAAGAAACTGGAACCAAAATATACACCTCCAAGCAGGAAGATGATGTTAACAAAACTCTTACCTGACATGTACAACAACGTGCGTACAACGGTAGCTGATACTTTGCATGCTGCATCTTATGTTGCAGTAACAACAGACATGTGGACAGGAGAAAATGCTACTCGTACCTGACAGCTAGAGCCCACAGCATTTCAGAGAGCACATTGCAATCGCTTGTTCTTTCAACAATACCAATAGGCAACATGCACATATTTTGCTGGCACTTTGTTTTCATTCATTTATGTGTTAGAAATGTATTTACAAAGTATCACGATTTAAAAATTAGTTTTGAAAAAGTTATGATTGAATGAAAGTTGTACGTTTGAAACGCCCATCCAAAACACACCTGCTCACTCCTTGACGTCACAAGTCAGATACAACCTCGGCCGCCACGTTTGTTTACTTCAGCGGTGATGCGTATTTGGTTAAATAGAAATTGTTTGAAGTAATGAAAAGAGAAAATAAACAGTCTTAGTATACCAAAATCATCAAAATTGTTTACTGTACCGCATTGTACTAGCACATCTCGCAAAATACCTGATAAAATATTTGTTAGTTACAAAAACGAAACAAACAGGAAGACGTGGTTTAACGCAGTTAGGTGAGTCATTAACAATGTTCAGCCAAAATCAGTTCTTTTTGTTTGCGAAGAGCATTTTGACGTGCGTAATTAAATTTAAGGTGATTATGTTTCCTCTATGTAGGTAGTTTTAACACTGAACTTCTTACTATCTGCTATTTACGTCTGACCTAACCTTCATTACGGTATTATGGTATTGTTTAATATGCACCACAACGCGTTTAGCAATTTGTATTTGATGTAGACATGAGCATAAAAAAATATGTTAATGTATATCATAAAAATAAAGGCATATAAATATGTTTACATAAAATTTAGCCCCACAATGTCATTTTTACATTTTGTAAATTTATGCATTCCAAGTTAGGCCTAACAGACGGAATTTGGTATAGATATTTAATTTAATATAACTTCTAACATTCGTTTTAAGATCACAGCTATCATATTTAGGCTATATTCACATTTTATGCCTAAATAATAACATGTCACAATGTTAAGCCATGAAAATCAAACATTAAATTATTTGGGTGGGGCTCANATTTTATGCCTAAATAATAACATGTCACAATGTTAAGCCATGAAAATCAAACATTAAATTATTTGGGTGGGGCTCAGAGTCCCTCTTGCAAAAGGTTTGGTGTATATTATACAGTATTTTTCAAACATAGCAATTTCTAATAAATTTAAGTTAAATAGCAACTTAATTTTTATTTTCAAAACACTAAAATACATGTTTTTAGAAATGTTTATCAAGGATGATCTTACTTTCATAATTGCCCTTCCCCATTTTTCTAAGTTACTGAGAAGGACGTTACAAAAAATTACGAGACTAGGTCCATAAAATCAACACTTAATAGCCTACGTGTTGTACGCAAGAGCTGTGTAACTTTTATAACCATTTCCCTTAAATAAACAATTTGAGAATAAAACTAATTCTTCAGTTATATTACAGATTTTCTTACTGTATTTAATCTCATCCCAGGTATTAAGTGTTTCTCAAACTACCATATCTATATTTTTTAAGCTTATGTGTACAGTTCTTACAGTTTAAAAAGAAAATGTAGACACAGCTATTGTGACATCAGAATAATAACAGATATGTTAGGTACACAAAACATAAGAAACAATAAGATAAGCAAGTTATTTTTACATAACTTTTTAGTTTCTAGACACTATATTTCAGGTCTCAATATAGTGTTTAGAAACGAGGTGGAATGCGGAAATACATGTTTGCCAGCCAGCAGCGCAGCATTCTTCCCACCACGAACTTGCAGTTGCTCGAGAAGTCGAGCGGTGTCGGGTAGTTAATAGCGTGCTAGCTTGCCTACTGTGACCATACTGCTTGTTATCTGACATTTCTAAAGAGAAAAAAGTGTTTTATGATACTGAAACGTGGTTTACAATCCCGAAATATTTATAACCTTCTTTTTCAACTAAACATTACGTTTTATTTCTAAATAATGTAGTTAATTTATCAGACATCAAGTATGGAGCGCGACAACAGTACGCTCACTGCAGTCACCTTCATTACAGTTTTGTTATTCTTGTGAATGTAATTCCTATTCCATATTTTAATTTCCAACTTTAAATCTTAGCAATTGTAAACATAAATACAGATGATAATAATAATACGTACCTCAATAAAGCATACAAACAAATAAGTTTTAACATGTGAAGTAGGCCTACTGTCGCTTTGAAGATCATGACTGTGCGATATGAGACACATNAGCGCGACAACAGTACGCTCACTGCAGTCACCTTCATTACAGTTTTGTTATTCTTGTGAATGTAATTCCTATTCCATATTTTAATTTCCAACTTTAAATCTTAGCAATTGTAAACATAAATACAGATGATAATAATAATACGTACCTCAATAAAACATACAAACAAATAAGTTTTAACATGTGATGTAGGCCTACTGTCGCTTTGTAGATCACAACTGTGCGATATGAGACACGTTCTTACCTTTGTAATTTTACAGATCTTATTTCAGGTTCCACAGGACAATGGGAATTGAAGTAATAAAGTACCATATCAGTATTTACTTGTGGCAGATTGTCCGACAGCACGTTCACAAAGTTGCCTTCCATTTTAGTGCTGCGTGTTTGCAGCGTGCCGGGGCCGGCCACTGGCGTATGACTCGAGACGTCAAACCAATTAGAGAGTGTTCCACATTCACGTGACAGCGGCTGCGAAAGCTATTGTTTTAATACTAAAATAACTGTGCCAAAACCGATTTTTATGTAACAAACGGCACAGTTTTATTTTCATACGCATATACAAATGTGTTTGTATCATTTTCAACTCTATTTACGGAATTTGCGTGTTGCCTATTAGAGATAGTCATACAAGTGAGAACATCGCGGCCTGTATTCGTGACATTCTTTCGGAGTGGGGTGTGTTCTCCAAAGCTATTGCAATTGTCACCGATAATGGAGCTAATGTAAAAAAGGCTGTTGAAGTACTGAGGAAACCTCAGCTGCAATGAATTGTACACACGCTCAATTTAATCATCATTGATGCAATAAATGAAAATGTGCAACTGTCCTGCATAGCAAAAAAAATGTAGGGCACTTAAGACACATTTCAAGATTAGCTCCACTGCAGCTGATAAACTACGTAGCATCCAAGTCAAATGGGCCTTTCACAACTAAAGTTAAAACAGTATGTCTGTACGAAGTGGAACTCGACATTACTGACGTTCGAGAGAATCTTAGCAGCCCCTTTCTGCAGCAATTGTATCCTTGCCATGTGCCCCAGAGACACTGGATGCTTTTGAATGGGAAATAATTAGTGAGATCATTCCTCTGCTGAAACCCATTGAAGTTACAACAGCTGAACTTTCTGGAGATAAATACCCGACTCGATCAATGGCACTACCACTTGTAAGAGGAATTCAATTGTTAATTTAGAAGAAAAATACTCAAAATGAAACAGCAATAAAACTTCAAACTCTGCTTCCTTCTGGTTTTTCTTGTCATCTCAGTCTCTTAGAGAGTAACAAGATATTCTCTGCAGCTACCCTACTTGATCCACTGTTTAAGAACGCTGCTTTCAATTTAGACGGAAATGCAAAACATGCACACGAGTCTGTTATTGATGAGCTTGCAGAATTGTGCAGACAATACCAAGGCATGGAAGAAATAATTTCATCTGGCAGTGGAATGGAAACCAATGAGATGGAGCAAGACTCCATGTGGTGCTATTTTGACAGTAAAGTTGCGGTATGAAATCAACCACAACTCTGGTCAACAATAGCGTAGTAATGATGCAACGATACCTCGACAGGAAGGGGAACTGTATAAAATTTTAGTCTGCACAAGAAAATGCGTACCCAGAACTTCATCATTTAGCTATGAAATATTTATGCATACCAGCCACGTCCGTATCAGATGAAAGAGTGTTCGCGAAAGCAGGGCAGATACTGTGTACCTGAAGAAACAGGCTATCACCTCAATTTGTGGATAAACTAATATTTTTGAACATGAATTCCTGAGGTGTTTTTCAACTTATGCTGATTACAGTAACTTAAAATATTGTGTTATATTTATTGTTCTTTATAAATACCATGTAAATTGTAGATATGCTACTTGTGAATATGAATGTTATGAACAACTCTTTTGCTAGTGTATCAGCTGATTTGCACAGAGATACTTTATATTTTATCACGTAGAGTTATTTCAAAAATTCTAGAATATTTGTTACAATGAGAGGATTATTTGCTTTTCCACGAAAAAGATTTTATTGCAGTGGATAGCAACTGTGATGAGTACCTATTGTTGGAAAAATTGAGAAATAATTTTTTGTTTGTGTATTTGTGCGTGCGCATGCATGTGTCTATACATTATCATATGTTTAAAACTATTAATGAACATTCTGCCAACAATAGATTTTGCATAAATGCTAAATTAAGTATCTAACATTATAAAAATTTACATTATATTCCTTCTGTTGTGAATCTTTTCTCATTGCATTGCGACATAAATATTCTCAAGTATTTTGTTGAATTAAAAATGATTTGTATTTAAAAAGTAAGTTACAGGACTGAAAACAATAGCTATAATTAATTTTGAGATAAACTGAATCATTGCTATAGCTTTCTCTGCGATGTTAACATTCATTTATTCAAGAATGAAACATTCACTTTTTGGAAGTGAATAAACAGACAACGAACATTCACTTTATTGAAACGAATGATTCTTCATTTAACGAAGCAAATGTTGGGTGAAATTTTGCTTCACTTAAGTTTACCACTATTTTCAGCACGAAAACATACTTCTACTAATCAATCAAAAAACTGTATTTGCATTTCTTCTCGTCACAAGTGTACAAATCCCACGTGTTATATTTACTCAATTTATTGTAAAAAAAACCTGGATTTGTGGCATGTTGTCATGCTTATTTTTTGGCAGAATGGTATCAAGTAATAGCACAACATTATTTTCATAATAAACTATGTTTAGAAACGAAAAGCAGAACATAGGTATGTTTAAATTTGAATACAAAAATTGCTAAACGTTGCATCTCATTTCTTAACAACGTGAAAAATATACATAAATAGCTATGTGCTGTTAGTGCCATCTGTTGTCAAGAAGGAAATTCAAAAGAATGATTCATTTGAATTCAGCAAACCAAGATGGACAATTTGATTATTTCTCAATAATTGAATTGTAGAATTGTTTTAATTCAATTTTGCCCATTACTAAACGGCGCTAGTAGTCTAGTAAACAACCATGTCAGATGCCAGATGGTAATTTCAAAGCCATAAGATGTCAAGAAACTTAGTTTTCTTTTACGATAACGCTGTTTTTTTTTTCCTCGGAAATGTTACAATGGTACAAATATAATTTCTTCTCGTTCCTTACCAAGTCATAACGCAAACAGTGAAGTATGCACACATAATTTACGATGTTGTGAACGAAGAAATGTCATACCAAAGTCACAAAAAGTGCAAAAATTAAAATTCCATGAGTGAATAAAAAGTTAGTTTCTGTCATGTGCAAATTATATATATTAATATGTTCTTTATATAAGTCCTTTGCCGTGGTAATGTTGAAATCATCCACTATGTGGTAGGTTTTTTAAACATTTGTTTTTATTCGAGGGAGAAAAGTATAGGTCACGTAAAAAGTTAGGCCGTGTTCGAATTGGCACTTTTGGTTTACTAAAAGGTCACATGTCCTGAATTAGTCAACAAAATTATGACGTACTTGGTATTTTAGTATTTAGTTTTTAGTATGTAACGAAACTTGCTAAAATACAAAGCTATAAAATTGTGACCGAACTGAAGCCACTAAATTCTAATATACTAAATGGTGAATTTGAACATGGTAAGTACAGTTTTTTTTTCAGATTATTTCCTCATCTTATATTTTTAGGCACAAAATAATTTTCCAAGAGTGATTCAATTACTGGCAAAAATCAAGTAATTTTGAACTGTTTTTGAGAGGTGATAGGTTATGTATTTTTAGTAATTGGTTTTTAATGCTTCGATTCTTGGTCTTCCGATTCTCAATTATACGATTCTTCAAGAATTGCGGGTATCAAGGAATTGTGGAATCAAGCCTGACTTTCCTACTAGAAAGGCGTATTGGACCACTTCTTGTCATCAGAAATGTTTGCCAACATCGAGTAAAGTGTTTTGCCATGCGCCAAGCCCATTTTCAATTGCGTCTTGCTGGAAAATGAAAATATTTATTATTAAAATGTTAATTTATGAACAGACACAATTTTCTTTTGACTAAACTGGTATAAAGGGCATATACGACACCCCTGTGTCACCAAATAATGCGCAAACACCATGCCTAAGCTTGGCAGTACTCCAAAAAGTGCAAGTGTAATTTTACGGGAAAACAGAGCATGTGATTTTGAAATATTAATTGTTGAGTGTAGTAAAGTAACATCCTAGCAATCATATTTATTCGCCGCTAACTCAAACATGACACTTTTTTTTAATTATAAATTAACCACTTCAAAAGTATTATTACAGGTGACATACATTGTTATGGAGCAAAGATACATCTGGCTTGGAGGCCGCTTTGTGTTTGGCTGTTTTCGGCACTACCAGCGTGACCTCATTTCTACCCCTACCGTACCCATATATAGCATTCATTAAGGGAATGGTTGCATAACAACCAGCAAGACATCCTCACACCGTCCCTCTCGTGGCTTACTAAGTGGGGGTGAAGGGATCCTGTGGAGGGGATGTCACTGTGTCTGGGCTGGAAGCACGTCTTTTCCCATCTCTCAATTCACACACAATGTGTTATGAAAACTGTTGCTGTTAGCTATCTTGGCCATAGTTGTTGATCACTTTCAGCAGTGACTGTGTAATTTTATGGAATGATGATAAAGATAGATGTGCTCTGCATAGACTACTATAAATATGCTCGTTTTCACCATTTTCAGTTTTTGAACGTGTGAGGTTTCATAAATGTCATTCGTAAGCAGGCACCACAAAAATATATGGAGCTGTTTTTAAAATAAAAAATTAATTTCATTTAAACTCAGCACACCATTATCTGATAGGAAGAAAATTAAATTTAATGGTGGATCACAGGGGTGGTGCTTCTGGTAAAAAATATGATAATGCAAAGTATGTATGAGTCTGAACAAAAAACAAAAAGTTGATAGACTNACGTGTGAGGTTTCATAAATGTCATTCGTAAGCAGGCACCACAAAAATATATGGAGCTGTTTTTAAAATAAAAAATTAATTTCATTTAAACTCAGCACACCATTATCTCATAGGAAGAAAATTAAATTTAATGGTGGATCACAGGGGTGGTGCTACTGGTAAAAAATATGATAATGCAAAGTATGTATGAGTCTGAACAAAAAACAAAAAGTTGATAGATTTGCATTTCAGAGTCCAAAATATATAATACTTCTGTAAATTTCCGCCACAGGCTGTCTTCCAAACAGATGGTAAATTATTCATTCCCACACCAGCCTTTGCTCCTCCTTCCCCCTTGCATTTTGTAGGCCGGTGATGTTAAAGCATTTCCCTCTCTTGCCTTTCTCCGCTGAATTTTGTGTCATAAGGATGTCCTTTGTCATCCAACGAGGAAGGGTGCCAATATTGATGCCGCCTTAGAAACACTCCAGTATACTAGTTACATGGTCAGAGTTCTTTGTCTGCAGACATTGGTGATGGGAAGAAATTGGGGTAGGGGGGCCAACAGCTCTCTTACTTGATCCATGCAGCCAGCTGCCTGCCTTCTACTTCACTGCCATCAGGTGTGTGCCTGTAAGGCAGCTGAATGCCTCGCTGCCTACTGTCGACTGATGCGAGCTGCTGTTTGTGATGCTCAGTATTATGTTTACAAGAATATAATTACTTTAGCGTTGATGAATTATCAGAATTTTACATATACTTTTGGGAAATTTTTACTTTAAATTACACATTACGTGGAATTTTGAATTAACCAAACTTCATACTATGTAAAATACCATTGTTATGTTCGGGGGCTAACAACTACTTTGATTTACGTAGAATTTTGAATTAATCTAGTTTCATTAAAGGGGTAAAGAGAGAATGTAGCGTATCCACTAGCAAATGAGCTCACAGCGCCAAGACAGGCACATGACATATGATAGCTGCATCACATGCAGAAACACACTGATGGCTGAGGGTGAGGGGGGCGAGCAGTCAATTGTTAGCTACCGCTGACAGCATAAGGGGATGGTATTTATTTTTTAGATATGCGCTGCTTGCAATACAGTGATCACCAAGATTAATGCAATACACAGTGACCAAAAATATTGCAAGAAACTCAAACTTATTATTTAGCCAATTTCCCTCAAATTTTCAACTTTTTTAACCCAAATGTTTTATGGTTTCTCATAAACTGGTCTTAAAAAAAGGGGGTTTCAACGGTAGGATCTACTGTATTGTCTTCATTATAACTTCACTTGCTGTGAAACTACTTGTGAATGCTTACAATTTTACATTAACAACATTTTCACTGTTTGTTGTTTTTTGTATTTAAAAGCTAAAGAGACAATTATAAACAGTTCTTAATGGAGTAAACACTTTTTAAATCTACGATAAAAAATAATGATATCAATTCCCATTACTATGTATAGTTTAACATTAACACTGGTTGCCTCACTCTCTGTGAAGTTGGCAGTGAATTACAAAATTACTCTAAGTAAAAGAAAGTTCAAATTTGTGGCAAACAAAATTGGATTCCTTGTGTTTTATAAATGTAATATTGTAAGAATTTTAACATATAAGTTTTTTAATTATTTCACATTTTATGCCAGCTTCAGAGTGAACATTCATTTGCTAGTCATCAAACATGAGTTTTAACACATGCAGTGCTATTACAGCTAATCTTTTTTATATAAAAATCAGCCAAAGGACCTTACCATGTACCTACAGTTTCTCAGTGAAGTGTTATATTTTATAATGGCTTATCTTTGTATTCAAAATTATTTTCTGGCTATGACAAAGCAAATATTTTACCTAACAGGTCAACCTCTTTACTCTTTTGTGTGCCTCTTTGCAAATCAGTGGTATTAAGAAAACCTGGATGGAACCTGAAACTATAATTGAGTATTTATTACAGTAGTGGTATTGTTTGTAATCCTGTGGAGTTAAAGTGCATGTGTATATTTACATAAATCATACTGGTAGACAATATTCTACCTCAATCAACAAGTTTCAAATGCCACTAATTTTGGAAGATAAAACTGCATCAAAAAGTTGAATACCAATACGTCTTACATAACATGGAACATTATCATGTTTAGGTGTTAGTTCACTTATTTGAGCTGATTTAGGGAGTTAAAATTACATTACAATTAAAATCACTTTGAAAGCATTTCATGCACAAAATATTTGCTTTAATGTTATGTACAAATGTATTTAAGTGACATTACCAATTGTTATACTATTTCTATTATGACATGTGTGCTTTTTGATGGGCTGGTGAAGCGGGTATATAATGTGACCAGCAGCAGCAGGCTGGCTGTACACAGTGCGCTTCCTGCTGTCCTGGGTAAGGGAAGCGATTTAACCGAGTTGCAAAAAGGGATGATCATGGGCCAAGGGGGGCAACATTTCGGAAACAGCGACGTTTGTGAACTGTTCACGTGCCTCTGTGGTAAAGGTGTATTGTGAGTGGACAAATGGCACCATTGGGAATAACTGCAGTAGAAACTGCGAAGCTCCACGCGCCATTGATGTCCGAGGTGAATGTCAACTACAGCAGTGCATGAAGGCCAACCGACAGGCTACAGTGGAACAGCTCACCATCCAAGTGTGTGTGTGTGTGTGTGTGTGTGTGTGTGTATATATATTATAATGTTTTCTTTTTGATTTTCATGTTATAGGTGCGGGAAGGTTGACTGTAGGGGAGGAGCCTGAAATGCTTACAGTACATCCAAACTTTTCAGTGTTTTGTGTAAAATTTAACAGAAAAAAATGTGCTAGTCAGGGAAGTTCCATCTAATGGCCAGGGAAATAACTTTTACTAAAACTGTAGGAACCCAGTTGTAGTATTAATTCTGAAGTGCATTACAGAACAAAAAAACATTTTTTGTTTATAATCGCTAAACAAATTTTACAAGGATCCATTTTTATATAAAAATTTAAACCTACGTATAAGAGAAAACATTCTCATAGAGAATTAATTATTTTCTAAAGCACACAGGAATGGAAAACTCCATTATTTCTCTAGAGTTATGATTAAAGAAGTTAAAACAAGTAATTCCATAGAATTTAATTTCCATACTGGTAAAGTGTTGCTTAAGCTACCTTAAGCTACACATAAGCCACAATTAACATTATGTGGAAAAAAATTTCAAGTTTTTCCACTGCCCTTGGTCATCCCCTTCTTTCTTGACGACACTAAAATAAATAATCTGGCAGTGTTTAAACTGCTTCTAAAGCCTGCGGACATTTATAGAACTTGCCATGGGTCTCCTCCATCGCGCTACCCTTATGATGGGCAGTCCAAATCAAAAATTTAATTTAATTTAAAAGCAGACAAAATTTAACAATATGACAGATGTCATGTCTGAAAAGAGAGTTCCTGGACTTGCTTAAGGTATTGTCTGTCTCATATAAGTTGGCCAGATTTTGACAGTCAGTGAGTGGCCATTTGATATATACGAAACAAACAAAGTGCCATTTACAAAATCCTGTATCAGCTGATGCACGAACGTACAAAAGTTAAAATTATGTTGGCTATTCTGACTACACTGCTGATGCACATTACACAACCAGAAAATATGCGAAAAGAAAGAGTTCTTAGATTAATTAATTAATTTGTTTTACGAGGTCACAAAACAATGGTTGTTAGTGTTTTAAACTAAACTTTGTGATAATGTAGTAATGTATAGTCGTTCAAATTGAAATACACAATAAAACGATCCGTATCAAAAGTAAACGCAACTTCAAAAACCTTTTTCACGTCGTATCACGCCTCTCCAACCATGCTATTCCTATGTGCTTGATATTAATTCTAAAAACAAACAGAAATATTGCATAATATTGTCGAAATTATTTTTTCTAATAATTTGACTAAATATATTTCAAATTTGTGTCGTTCCGAGCCAGTAATAGAAGAACAGTCAACTTTTAAAAAGACGCTATCTATTGAGCAATTGAAACAGTTCTCACCTAGCTCTGTCGTGACGTGCGCACCATCTATCGGATCTTTTCCGAAGCATTACCAGCCAGAGAAGAAAGCTTCCGTGCTAACAGATTTACATGTAGATACCAATAGTTTTATTTTTCCGCGAGCGCTGCATAATTTTTAAAGTAACATATTACGTGTACAGCGATTTTGAGTACTAGTAATTTCTATTCGGCCGGTAATCGTTCGTCTACGTAAATTATACGCCATATTGTTCTCCTAGAAACCCATTTCCTTGTTTCCGAAGAAAGTCGGACCTGCGTGAATAGTTTTTAAGCAATTCTAACGTTATTCCACTTCACATATTTCCAACTCAAATATTTTAGCTGTAACGTCCAAAGTGTGATAATAGCTACAACTACTGCCTCGCAAATGTTTTCCCAAATGCACTGTCTTAGAATAATTAAAAAAAGAGTTAGCAAATATTTAATTTTTTGCAAGGTTTTATATTTTTACTTTTATAACCTACTAATTTTTTTAGACAGATGTCAGTCTAAAATATGTTAACATTTGTTTAGCGTTACAGTACAATGGCAAGTGGATTAGCTGACAGTGTGTTGATGAAAAATAAACATTGGTGCTACTTTCGTCAAACTGTCAGAATCTGGCCAACTTACATGAGACAGACTATAGCCCTCTTCCCTATCAAAATCAAAGAATAAATAATTTCCTGATAAGTGAACCTTACCTATAAACTGTTTAAAATTAATGATCTTCTAGGCTTACAAATTAACATTATTTATGCAAGGCACTAGTTTGACAAGGAGAAAACACCTAAAATAAAACAACATAAATGATACTATCTGTGACATTAAAATGTTCAATTAATTAAAATTTCATAAAAATTAGACTTTATCAAAATAAAATTATGATAAAATTTCTACCATCCTTTTTAAAGGTAAACAAACAAGAAACGTTATACTGTCAGTTGTAAACATTGCAAAGGAATCATAATATTTACCAGCATAAGTGCCAAACTGAAATGTAAACAAACAAGTAAAATATTTTTCTCTTATTTTGTCACACCCCTGCAATAATCTCAATAAGGCACTGAACAAGGTAGTGCAGCTGTAACAACACTGTACTCGCATTCAAGAGGAGCTGTGTTTGATTCCTGACTAGTTGAGCCATCCTAATTTAGGTTTTCCATGGTGGTGGTAAAACACTCCAGGTGAATGCCAAGATGGTACCTGAACACAGGCTGTGGCTCTTTCTTTGTCCACCCCTGATTGTCCATACAACTACTCTAACCTCAGTTTTATGGATACTCATAGTTCCCCAAAATTTGTCTGTATGAATCGAGATGACCACATTTAACTAATTTAGCACCCCTAAATTGGAAAATTTCATTAAATCTGCTCATATTACTGCTTTGGCATGTGAAGTCATGTTAACATGTCTGTGAAAGAAAAATTTGACATTTTATTTGTAAGCTTTGTATTTATTTAATAGCTTGACTTATTCTAAGTAAAATAATACCCACTTGTACAGGCACGGCCAAGTCAGCAGTGCCACATGTAGCATTTTATACGTCCGAAGTTTACCTTTCTCTGTGAGACACATAAACGTATTTTAATTGGTAAATATGTTGTGTTCAAAATGCAGTAAACTCAGACTGGCTCAACTCTCTTTAAACACATTGTAGTCTGTGAAAAAAAGCAAGATTGGGGTTACTGTATCACAAGCTAAACTCACCATAACACGTGATTCCATCATTGCGACAAAAATGACGTTTGTGAAAGGCATGAGAGATAGGGTGAGTATCGTGTGGATTTTTTGCACCCCTTACTGTTCATATTGATGTCACTATTGGGTGATTCAGTTGCCATGGGCAAGGCATAGAGTGCACATGCATATTTCATTGGAAACGTGACAGGCTCAAAGCTACACCAGTAGATGATGCATGGTAAAACAGCTGTAGTCTTGGTACACATTTCAGTCTGCCAATGGATTTTCATTTTTTTATTATGTATATTATTATTTTGTTTTATTTCATCAAAAACTTCATTTAGATATTTTGCAATGTTGTGTAATACTGTACAACATATTATTACTTTGGGCAAGTTTTTGAAAGATACTTGGACACAGTTTACTTGCTTGCCTCTCCCAAATTCATCCAGCTGGGCAAAGGCTTGTCAAATGCACTTTCGGGGCATGTTGCATCTTCACAGAACTTTGTTCTGTGGCTCACGCTACTGCTAATGCCTTATTCAATGTCCTGCAGCTATGAATGATGGTGGGACATGTCGAGCTGCGATGATATTGTGTGGAAACCTACATCGTACTGGCGCGATTCATTCATTGTGATCAATTTTTTTTACAAGGAATGTATTTCATAACTATAATCGCCAAGTAGATATGCTCCATCATTGAAATGTGGCATAATTCCCCTGACTGGGCTTCTGTGCCATTTTTTAGCTTCATCAATGCTCCCAGACAACTCTGTAGTCACATTTTAAATCTTCCTAAGGCATCACAGGTACCCTGGACATTATGCTTTCTATTAACGTACTCATCTCCATGCAATGTAGATTGTCTTATTTTCACGTGGGTGCAGTCCAGAGCACCTAAAACAGTTGGCATACGGAAATGTCATTGCCAGAGAACCTTTGCTTTGTTCACTTCAGCTGCTGTTGATGGAAAGTGGATCCAACTATGGAACCTGTCAATTATTCTATCCATTACGTAACAAACAGTTTTGCAGGCTGTAGTTTTGTGAATGCCAACATCCTCAACAATTCCTGACTGAAATCCAAGGTTGGCAATAAACTGTAGGAATATCTCCATTGTTTTCTTGGAGAAGGAGCATTGCTTGTGTATTTGTCTTGTTTAATAATTTGACGGCCAAAAAAATCAACACTTTTAGACTCAATTCTCTAAAGTTAGTTACAATAACATATTTTCTGTACTCACATTGTACCACTTTCATTTGTGCACGTGCATAAACTTCGCTATGGCTTAAATGAAACAAACTACTAACTAGAAAGCTAACCATGGCCCTGGCCAGACTTAAAATTCCACAGTACTTGCCAACATTAAAGCTTGGACATTTCACTTGATTCACATTGTTTTAAGCAATAACTAGTAGACCATGAAAACTCTAGCTAATACTAGGCCTAATTACTGCAAGCCTTTTATTCACTTAAAACCAAGCATTAGGATACTGTTAGATTTAGTAAGGGCTTGGTTTTATTCACTTCACCCATTATGTAGACATACCTANAACCAAGCATTAGGATACTGTTAGATTTAGTAAGGGCTTGGTTTTATTCACTTCACCCATTATGTAGACATACCTAGTCACTTTGCAGTATATGAGAAGAATGGAGGAAGTTCAGCCGTTGCTTGATTGATAAAAACCATGTTTGTAGTGTAGGGGATAGCTGGAGCGGATAGGTGTTCCCTTCTATGTTTATGGGTACTTGATATCTAGCTCCAGCTTGGTTGGGTTAGGCTTTGTACTTCATGATGCAGTGCTCACAAAAGATTTTGCCAAGTTACTTAACAGAAAGAGCAGGCAGGTGTATACCATTAAGATGTTTGTTTCCATATTTACAGATTGTGATGATGTTTCAACAAACTGTTATTAAGAATAATTTACGGACAATGAGCATTTCTTATTACAATGGTGTTCTACAGGTGTGTGTATTGGTAGGCCTGAATGTGAAATGTATGTGAAAACTATTATAATATAAACTCTTGTGCATCTTGTGGAATGTTCTCAAAGAGACAGCAGAAATTATCATTTAAAGTTATTTTCAGGAGTTACAAAGTGAATTGAAAATTGCAGTAGATCAAATAATACTGCTAGGTTATGTCTTTAAAATAAAGAATTGTATTCAATTGAGGTTTCATTAACATGAGTTGAAAATTAGGTATTCAATGTTAAATGATGTGTTGAAATATGAAATTAGTATCAAAATTTGTAAACAGAAAATTTTTAATGTTAATTTTTTATTCTATTCTGAGAGTTTCAGCTCTTGCTGATGTGAGGGCAAGATGGTGCTGTAAAGTGCATGAAGCTGTTGTTGGTTGTCATGTTACTAAGTTTGGGGGACATGCCAACCTGGACTCTACAGGAACGCTCATTGGTGCATAGTGGTGGTTGTAGTTTTGTGTGAGCGCCACATTTTTCATCAGATGCTTGGAAGTTAGCTGCTTTGAACGTGACAATAGTAGTGATGTCCGTGTTTCTCTCCAGAAATTATTTATTTTGTTTGACGTCACTGGAGAAAAGTTTCAAAAGTTTTTTGCTAATAGTTGCTATTTTTATTTTAACTTTTGTTAAGTGTGATATTAGAGTATGTGGCATTATAGAATACCAAGAACAGTATTTTGTTGAGGGGAGAAGAATGGCCAATTTTCTAACCCTATGGCAATTGAGGGACTCCCACCTTGTGCCTCAAAGTAGGTTTGTTTACTTCTTGTTCATGTGGTAGTTCACTGCAGCATACTGAACATGAAATTGTTAAGTCATGAAATACAGATGATACTAACCCAGCAGTAACTGTACAGTATTTAGGAGTTCACTTCTGTTTGAGAGAATATTCTGTAGTCTGTAAGAATGTTTGCTGCCAACATGAAAATTTTGGTCTTTTTCAAGCTATGTTTTCTGTTAAATCATTTTTTTAAATTTGATTTTTATTGTGTTTAATTTTCCTAGGTATTTTTTGAATGGTGTTGTAATGATGTTTTAACGTATTTTTTGGTTTATAAAGATAATGTTGAGAAACTNCCTAGGTATTTTTTGAATGGTGTTGTAATGATGTTTTAACGTATTTTTTGGTTTATAAAGATAATGTTGAGAAACTCAGTACTGTATCAATTAAGTAGAGTATATATCATTCCTAGTGGCTTCAGTTTAAACATCAATAATTGTATCATTCATATTAAGTTCATGGTTTAAGTTAAAGAACTTTTCAAGTTATGATGTATAGTTTTCTCCATGCACAGATATTTATCATTATTATAAATTGTTTGTTAACAATGACTAGTGTTTGTATATATTTATTGTCNTTCTCCATGCACAGATATTTATCATTATTATAAATTGTTTGTTAACAATGACTAGTGTTTGTATATATTTATTGTCATGAAAGTAAATGTTTTACAGTAGAACCCGCTTATAAGGTTCCCGTTTAAAAGGTTTTCCCGCCTATAATGCACGATTTTTCTAGTCCCNAAGGTTTTCCTGCTTATAGTGTCACTTTCTTGTGGACCCCTGAAGAACCTTATAAGAGGGTTCCACTGTAACTCATAATTTAGTTTGGTAAATGTGTTAACGTACCAATTACCTACAGTGATCTCAAAACAAAGAAATACATATGGCAGCTATATGACATTTCTTTACATTATTGTGGTAGCAACAAAACTAAACTTAAGTTGGCTCATTTCTAAAATTTATTGCTTTTTCTGTGTGTTTATTTAACAAGTGTTAGAAGTAGGTTAAGTTTTTCTCATGGTGGCAGCAGCCAACACTTTCTGTTGTACATATAGGTATTTTTTTTGTACAATATCTTCAGTGCCTGGCTGCTGGGAGACTAGTTGTTGCTGTGTCGTGTTAGGGAGGCTCTGCAACTCGCCGTGCAGCAGTATGTGGGATCGCTGTAGCCTAGCAGGGAAGCATGGTGCTTGTCACTGCACAGCAGTGTGTAAAACACTGATTGGACCAAACCGTTTGAAGTGGACTTAGTTCACCAGTGCCATCCACTCTCCAATTTTCTTAGTTAAATAAATTCCAGTATGCCTGCAGCCAACACAAAGGAAGTTAATATCAGTTGCTAGTACCTACTGATCACAGCTTTTGTACCCTCCTTTTTAAATTAATATTAGGTTATGCCTACTGTACAACTGTAAGTAAACTAAATTAATTTGTTGAAAAGGTTCATGAATTTTTTTTCATGCAAATTATTTAGAATGCACATATGTGGTTTTTTTCCTAGGGTTGGTGTTATATAAGGACCCTCTCAATCATATGATCATAATCTTGTCACTCCACAATGCAGCAACTTGTTTGGAAATTTAAATAAAACTACTTTTGTTTTTACAAAGAATGAATATAACATTGTGATACATACATAGGTTTGTTTTTTGAAATGTGAATGATTAGTAAACAAGTAACTATCCGCATATGACTTCTTGCAATAGGTTGTTCACGGTTAACAAAGCACTTTTGAAAGTCCTGCATATGGTCTGCTTTTTTTTCCCCCAATTTGTATCCTTCCACTACATGTGAAATTAACATTGCCATAAACCATATTACTTTATTCGTGTTTCAGTTATGTGTAACAGTGATATTGTTATGAATGTAAAGACATTATTAATTTGTTAACTGTTATCCTTTTAAGCATAAAAGAGCAGGAAAAAATTTAAATAATTGTGTATTCATAAAATTAAATGTCATGCTTTAAGGTGAAGAGCTACTTTTTCTGCATTGCTGCCAACTTTACTAGTAGCATGCCAGTCATTGTGTCTGCTGAAATACTACATGCAGTCGGANCTTTTTCTGCATTGCTGCCAACTTTACTAGTAGCATGCCAGTCATTGTGTCTGCTGAAATACTACATGCAGTCGGAGGCTGGGCTGTTTTTCAAAAGTTGATTTCAAAATGCTCGGTTACCTGTAAATAGCTATATACAGTGGACATATTACTAACTGGATGGTTTTTTGTCATTTCTGCTTTGTATGTGTGAAATACTGTATATGAACTATTGAACACTTGCAAGAAGGCTTAGTATCCTATCTANTCATTTCTGCTTTGTATGTGTGAAATACTGTATATGAACTATTGAACACTTGCAAGAAGGCTTAGTATCCTATCTAAGAATATCTGACAGTCTCTTAATTAGATTAAATATTCACAGAAATACTCTTGCTGGCATCCAGGAAAAAAATAGTTCATTCTGAGACTTTGTCAAGTGAAAATTTAACATGTAGCTGATGCCTAAGTGTTGTCTGCTAGGACTGACTCTTGTTTTTTCTCTCCCCCTCCCTCTCTCAGTGTACCTTTGCATGGCAGAGGCTATACTCTATTGTGCACCCTGTGATTGGCACATCCATGAAAGATGGACAGCAGTGTTGAAGCTCTTGTCCTGTATCCACACTAAAGCGTTACAGCCCCTTTAAGTTTGTGTAATACTGTAATGTGTTTTCAAGGGCCTCTGATGTGCAACATTTACAAAGATGTGTTTTCCTTGTTACCAGAGATTCCACNACTGTAATGTGTTTTCAAGGGCCTCTGATGTGCAACATTTACAAAGATGTGTTTTCCTTGTTACCAGAGATTCCACCAAGCTCTTGTCTGCAGTATGTAGTGTAATTCATAGCACAAATGTTCTTTCTTGAAATATAGTATCTTGGCGACCGACATGTTGAGAATGTCACGTGTTTCTGTTGGAAGTTGCAGAGCATTCTCTGACGTGAGCAAGTACCTTTGTACAGTAAGTGAGACTGATGGGGATGCAGACTTCTTGTTAATAAGTGAGTTATATTGTGTCCCATAATTTTTTGTAAGTACATTGAATAATTGTAATATACAATACAAAATTGGAAAGCTGAAATATATGAAATTACTACATAATAATTTGGTTTCTTTTATTTATTGTTAACTTTTATGTGAATAAAATAATCCAGCAGTGTAGATTTAGAAGAAATATAGTCCATTCACGGTTTCTTCAGATGTTTTGAAAGAAACCTTTGAAAAATCACCCTAGGAGTAACATGTGAATTGTGTTTCAAATAACTTGAACGACACAAATATATAACACTGTGATTAACTTAAAAGTATCGTATTCTTGAATAAATGAAACTTTAACTTTGTATCTTCTATACCTTGTAATATTTATTTCGTATTAAATATGAATGAAAAACAGTGAGAGTAGTGATGTGTTGGCAACGGCTACTAAGAAATAGTTCACAGATAAAATATTGTTTTAACCTAGTTTTTTTGTACGNGTAGTGATGTGTTGGCAACGGCTACTAAGAAATAGTTCACAGATAAAATATTGTTTTAACCTAGTTTTTTTGTACATTATTTGTGAATTAAATGTTGCATATTGATATATTAAAATTTTTAGGTAGCACTGAAGGAAACATATTTCATTGTTACAGTTAAAAATATCACCGCAAATTATGGTGCATAGNAAATTTTTAGGTAGCACTGAAGGAAACATATTTCATTGTTACAGTTAAAAATATCACCGCAAATTATGGTGCATAGGCCCTAGTGACGTGTTTTTTTGTCCAAGAAAGAAACAAATAGGCGGAGCATAGCTTGTCGCGTTCTCTCTCTCTTTCTTTCTCTCGGGAAGTTTCGCACCGCTAGTAGCAGCAGGAAAATTATACACATTTTCAATTTTAGCATATTTCATACTTATTACAGCAAAAATAATGATTTTTGAACTTGTAATATACAGCTGAAACAAGATTTTTTGTTTGAATACTTATTATATTTAGATGTTATGGCAGGACGGTTACAAATCCGAAGTTGGCAGAAATGGCACTTGGCGACATGAAATGGCATATTGTTCATAGAAAGGAGACACTGAACGAAGCGTTAATTTCTCTTCTTGTAAAAAAATACTGAAATTGTACCACATAAAGTTTGTACACGTTGTGATTTTTAAACCTACCTGGGCACGTCAATATGATGTGATAAATCTGTTTTTTTACGCCAGGAATAAATATACTGTAACATGCAATGTGACCACCGCGTGTGTGTGAAAGAGTATTGTTGTCTTTACGTTACGTTGGACCAGTGTGTATATGATTGCAAATATTGGACGTGAGAAATTTATAAGTTTTAAACGTAAACTGATTTTTATGTCTAAATTAATTTTTTGAAACACAATTGTGTAACGTGCTAAGTTTCTGTGATTTGAATATTTGCGACAATCCCAACAAAATACTAAGCCCAGCCAGATAAATTTAAATAAATAATGAAATAAACCTAGAAACCAGTAAGTACCAATGCATAGAAATATGACGGAATTAAAGTTACGGTAGGCCTATTTGTGTGCACATTCACTATTTTTTTAATTTGTCGCTGCTATGTACAAAATATAAGCTATACGAGTTGCGTGCTTGAATTTACTGTATCTTTTCATTTGACTGGTTGTTCCTTCATTTTAATATATATTTCAACTGAGGCCGTCCTGTTAAAGAAATAACCCAACATATATCGATAACAAGAGGTTAAATGCTACAGTTCTTTCCCCTGCAGTTGTAACAGGGGTAAACACAGTCGCTGCAAAATATTAACATGTACTACGTGTAATGTGCTGTCGTGTATAACAAATACACTGAAGAGCCAAACAAACTGGTATAAGCATGTGTATGCAAATAACAGAGGTATGGAACCAATCAGAGTAACGCAATGCGGTCTGCAGCTAGATCGGTTACTGCTTCTACAATGGCAGGTTATCAAGAATTAAGTGAGTTTGAACGTGGTGTTATAGTCGGCGCACGAGAAATGGGACATAGCATCGCTGAGGTAGCGATAACATTTGGATGTTCGTGTACGAGCATTTCACGAGTGTACAGTGAATATCAGGAATCCGGTAAAACATCACATCTTCAACATTGCTGCGGCCGGAAAAAGATTGTGAAAGAACGGGACAAATGACGACTGACGAGAATCATTAAACGTGACAGACGTGCAACCCTTTTTAAAATTGGCGAATATTGGACTTGTGGACTGCCCTGCAGGATTCATGGTGTGAATTGCCTCCTGCATACCTTCAGAAATTAGTCGAGTCCATGCCACGTCGTCTTGCGGCACTTCTGTGTGCTTGGGGGGGGCCTACACGATATTAGGCAGATGTACCAGTTTTTTTGGCTCTTCAGTGTATGTTTTCAATGTAAAATAATAACTGTAAGAACTATCATCAATACAGACATTGTTAAAAAGTCACAAAGCTGACCTAAATATGGTTATAGGCCTTAACTGTGAACATTCGTACAAAATGGTATTTGAAATATATGAAAGAATTCTTTGAACAGCTGAAAACAGTAAACAAAGCATTTGACAGTTAAAATGTAGAAGTCACATGGCAGTGGTTATGTTTACATGTAGAAAAAGATACGTAATTGGTAACCAAAAGTAGAACTTTCGCAGAGCTTCAGAAAAGTGTGAAGTAACCGTGAAGACCATTAGGCTGCTTTAAAAGAGAGAATTTTTTAAGTGTGATGATTATGTGTTAACTACAGTAAATCCTTTTGAAATATTTTCCTGCTTAGTAGAAGTAAGTTTACATAATTTTTCACTTTTTTTTACAAATACCTTGTAAAGAAACGGGCAGTGGCTAGTTGAGCGATATTTAAAATATTATTTCTGCCTCACAGTTGTGCGCCATTNGTCCCAAAACTTCACAAACACGAAAGAATTTTACACTTGAGTCCCGAAAAATTCCGAATATTGCGTCATTACAACCTAAGTACTCGTAATTTGACCCTCGTGAGAAATTTTCATAGAAAATAAACTTTCACTTTCAGTCCTTTCATATCATAAACTTCTTGAGAGTGTTTGATTGTATTAGGCAAATTTCTGAAATAGCAAGTCAGTGCTCATCATTTCAAAAATTACTTATGGGGCTACACTTAACCTTCCATTGTTTCTTTTTCTCTCCCGAAATTTACCATTTCATTTCACTAAAACTAAACCCTAAAGCAATGTTATGTTTTGTACTGACTGATATGTGGTGGATTGTGATGTTCTCCTTTTGTATTCTCAGTTTATTATAACTTCAGTAAATTTAGACAGTTCTCGAAAAGTAGTGTGGCCACAATGTATCCCCCTGCCACAGCTGTTCTGGAGGAAAACTATGTTTGTAAACAAACTCTAGGAATCCAAATGGCACGCACTGAAAGACTGACAACTTCAATCCCGTACTTAAGCTACTATACGTGGTTGTCATTCCCACCAGTTTTACTTTTGTTGTGACCAAATAATATACTAATTAGCGTTCTGTTTATTTTATTGGTTAGGCGGGGAACTTTACTTTATTATCTTTCATGAGACGGGATTGTTTTGCAGCAATTTGAACTATCAATTGTTTTTATGATGCAGTGGAGAATTGGGTTTGTGCTGAAATAACATTCAAATTACCATAACTCAAATGTTGTAACTTTATCAAAAGAACATAATGCCGTAAATGTGTCACTATTTGTACTTATGCAAGAAATACACACAAAACATTTTTAATAAAGCTCGCAAATAAAAATCATTGGATTTTTTTATATTATAAACTACACTCAGTTTATTTAGGCCATGTGCATTTCAAAACCTCCAGCAAGAACAAAATGTGACAAATATGTCACTGTTCATACCTATGTGAGAAATGCACAATGTAAACATTTTCAGCATAATTAATTTCACACATAAAAATATTTGAATATTTGATGAAATGAACTAGGTTATAAAAAAAAAGGGGGTGTTCAACGTCATGTACATCTCAAATATTTTAACAGTTTCAGAAACAATAGCTACAAAAAACACAAAGTTAATGTTTGCTTAGTAATGCCTAAACACATGGCGAGCCCCTACAGCATGTTGTTGAAAGAAAATTAGTCACATTTTGAAGAAAAGATATTATGTGTGTGTGTGTGTGTGTGTGTGTGTGTCCGTCCGTCCATCCAGTGTATAAACTTTGTATACTGTCATTTGACATGTCCAACATCTTTGTACAGTTATGTATTGAAAAAAGATCTTACGGACGCAATAAAACAAACCAACCAACCAACCAGCAAGGAATTCTCTCATATAGATAAATCATGACAAAAGGGAGCAGAATGGCACTCACGTGCATTGACACTTTTATAGGGTGGAGACCTTTCCACATTACCGTAATGCTAGCATGGTATATTGCAATTTTTCAAAAAGTTTTTAAAGCCCATAATCTATATCTCAAAAAAAAATTGTACATTATTCTAAAAGCAATTTTTAAACTGTAAATGTTGTAATTATCAGTTCTAAATTATAATTTTTAACGCAAAGTAAAAAATTTTATCTATAATCATCACCAAGATCGTCAACATAACAACATACGTCCTGCAAAAACAATTAGCCGGCACAATACTTTGCAAATGACAACGTTTACTGTTTACGTNTTTTTTTATCTATAATCATCACCAAGATTGCCAACATAACAACATACGTCCTGCAAAAACAATTAGCCGGCACAATACTTTGCAAATGACAACGTTTACTGTTTACGTACTGTGTACGTTGTCACAGTTTCTTGCCATAATTTACAGAAGTTATATGAAAAGCAGTATACATGGGTGGAAATGGCCAGGTATGTATGGTGATGGACTGGGCGAGGGGAAGAGAGGGAAATTGGGAGGAAGAGAGACAGACAAATGGAGGTCAAGAGACAGAGACTGGCACACATGCACAGGCACACATAGGTATGTAAATTTTCCCAAAATATTTCTGGGACNGTCAAGAGACTGAGAGACTGGCACACATGCACAGGCACACATAGGTATGTAAATTTTCCCAAAATATTTCTGGGAGTGATTCTTTATTGAAAATGAGCTGGAAAATACAGTGTGACTTATAACCTAGCTCAATTAACTGAGGTACCCTCCTTAAAATTATCATTAAAAAAATGTATCTTTACAAAGTNGTGACTTATAACCTAGCTCAATTAACTGAGGTACCCTCCTTAAAATTATCATTAAAAAAATGTATCTTTACAAAGTATCACACATGACATGAAATTAAAATATAGTAAGATTTGTGGAACATTATTTTGTGTTATTGATATTTTCAAAATTCCTGTTCCTCCCACCTTGATTAAAATAATAGGGGTAGCCTCACTTTTATTACAGACAACATTTTTACTGTCAGGTTTTATAGCAGTTAAATGCTTTTGTATTGAGCAGTAGGACTTAATTAACAAAAGTGGCTCTCAAGTTGCAAGTTTCCAAAACCCACAGTTTTTGTTTTAAACACACACAACTGTTTCAGAGGCAGCAATGGGGGACCGGCGTTGTACCTAACGGCATTATTCATAACTCACTTTTTTGGCATTACACCAATTGACACTGTGCTGTTAGGCACTACGCCGTTAGGCATTGCGTCGTTTAGCAAAATGCAAGTTAACATATACATAATTCAAGTTCGACTTTCATTAGTGAGTAAATTTTAAAATGCCATTCACGAATCATTGCATGGCTGCTCTTTGATTTATAACTCAAGTCACACCACGATGGAACACACATACCATTCAACCGGCATGACGAAAAACAAGGACGGCACTTCTATGTTCATAAAATTAAAACTAAACAATGTATTTGCGTACGAATGCAGTCATAATTCTATACAGGAAACGATCAAAATCTCTATTCCACCCGACACACTCTCTTTTAAAGAATACTTGAAGTCGCCATTACGATTCATCAATTTAGGCGACACCCTATTCTAATCTGGAGACTTGATACACAAGCAATTCAAAGAGCACATCAGCACGAAAACTTAGCCAATATGTATTTCGCGCCGAAACTGGAAACTTNATTTAGGCGACACCCTATTCTAATCTGGAGACTTGATACACAAGCAATTCAAAGAGCACATCAGCACGAAAACTTAAGCCAATGTGTATTTCGCGCCGAAACTGGAAACATTCAATAATTTATTTTTTAGACCTACTTGTTAAGTTTTCATTCCAGAAGGTATGCAATCAGCTGGAAAAGTGTATTATTTTCATTTGCTCGACATATATGCGTGAAATATGAAGAGTGAAAACACAACTTTGGCAAAGACAAAAACAGCGAGGTCTTGTAGCATAAGACATTTCATCAAGCGACCCACACACAATTTGACACGTTCCATCAAGAGTAATAGAGTACACGATTTGTCTAATGCTAGTAATTTTGAATGCATTCACATTAATATTAATTCTTATTCAACTGGACAAATTGTTACGTCCCCAAATTTGCTAGTTTTGAATGTGATTTGCAATCGGGTTATGCAGGCTCAAATAGACAAAATAGGTGAAAAAGATACTTCTAAAATATATCAAAACTCTTGTTATTTCGAGCCTCATGTGATGCTAGCATTTAACAGTGTGTTTGGCCATTCCAATAAAATGCATACGTTGTTTTGTTCACCTGACCTTTTTTTAATTCGGTTTGGTTAATTGAATTTAAGAAATTTATACACATTTCTAGACATAGTCTCGTATGTCAACAGTTATTCATGAGAATTTTAACCTTAATTTTTTTGTGGTATTTTGACAAGGGGAAAAAATAAATTTNAAAATAGGTGAAAAAGATACTTCTAAAATATATCAAAACTCTTGTTATTTCGAGCCTCATGTGATGCTAGCATTTTACAGTGTGTTTGGCCATTCCAATAAAATGCATACGTTGTTTTGTTCACCTGACCTTTTTTTAATTCGGTTTGGTTAATTGAATTTAAGAAATTTATACACATTTCTAGACATAGTCTTGNTGTTCACCTGACCTTTTTTTAATTCGGTTTGGTTAATTGAATTTAAGAAATTTATACACATTTCTAGACATAGTCTTGTATGTCAACAGTTATTCATGAGAATTTTAACCTTAATTTTTTTGTGGTATTTTGACAAGGGGAAAAAATAAATTTTATTTTTGTTTCAAATATAATTTTTATTACAAAGTTAACTATATATATACAAAGAAAACATTTTTGTAAAAAAAATCGTCAGTGGTTGATGCAATTCCCTTGCACTGCAGCTCTTGCTATCTTGCACAATTTACACTTAATAGATGGTTCACCCCTTCACTTTCTTCATATCCCTTTTCCAGATGCTGCTGATGCTGTTGTGCATGAGGCTGCTGGTGCCATTGTGTCTGAAGCTACTAGGGTTGTTGAATCTGCCACTATTTTTTTTAATTTTACACCACTTCTTCTTAAATACTTCCAACTCCTTCTCCAGCTCTCGTTCCCACTCTAATTGATAAGTCTGCATATTATCTAGTTTGCCCAAACTCGTCATGTACTTATCCAATAAGTCTTTAATTTCCATCATCAATTTTAATGTTCTTGCATTTTTTTTATTTTACAATACCTTTAATTCTTTCTTCATTTCATCTCCTTCCATGATGATGCTGCTGTTGCAAAAGAGGCGGATGCAGTTGCATTGTATTTATATATGCACCGTTCGGCGATGTTATATTTTGTTTTGATTTCACTTGTCATCGTGACATTGCATGTTGATGTAGCCAAGCACTGGATTGATGGGAGATGCATTTTTTTTGTTTACATTTGTTGTTGTGACATTGTGTGCACTTGGCATTGTGTCAATGGGGATGCATTGTTGATTTTTTTATTTTACATTGAGTGCGCTTGATGTTGTGAGCAGTGTCTGTACGTGCACCCTGTGGCAACTTGCATTCAAAACTCAACTTGGCCTCATCGTTATGCAGGAATTATCTTGGGGCAGAAATATTATTTTCTGCTNGAGTGCGCTTGATGTTGTGAGCAGTGTCTGTACGTGCACCCTGTGGCAACTTGCATTCAAAACTCAACTTGGCCTCATCGTTATGCAGGAATTATCTTGGGGCAGAAATATTATTTTCTGCTATGCAAACTGGAGGCTTGCCTCACATTTTCCACTCCTCCCCCACCGGCCATCAGACATGTGCTTTTTTCTCCTGGTGTCCTGGAAAGAGCCAGAGTATATAAATAGTGTACTTTGCGATGAGCGACATCAGCAACTGCAGGATAGTATCCAGCAAGTAGACACCCTGGGTCATTTGCGAGAGGTGCCACCATCTGTTGCAGAGGTAAGAACAGATGAAGACTTTGATGGCGAGGTCCAAGAAGAATTCGTCTTGGCCTTCGCCATCGAGAAGGAATGCGCCATCTCCTTCAAAGAGGAGGAGGATTAGGCAGTCTCCATCGTCATCGAGGAGCAGACCATCTCCATCAAAGAGAAGGAAAATAAGTGGGTCATCTCCGTCTGAGAGCCTTCCACCTTCATCGGAGAGAGAGCCATCTCCATTGCCATCGGTGATGAGAGGGTCATCCCCACTGCCATCACCATCAGCGAGTGGGTCATGCAGGCCGAATGGGATGGAGAGGACGATGGGGGGTGTCAGCGCCCCCACACCATTCATAGTTTGCAATATCGGGACTGTTTACGCCAATGGTATTTATTCCACAGATACTGCCCCACCAGGTATATCTGCATTGCCCTTACCCCTGCCTGGCATTTCATTTATTTTCAAGACTGCATATTTTAACAATAGGACTATTATTAATGTACAAATAATCAAAAATAAGTTTATTTTTTAATTGTATTTGTTGTATCCCTTTACTGCATTTAAAAATAATATGTACTTATTTATTTTTCAGCTAATTTTACTGATAATAATAGTTTTATTGTTGGTTTTCATCACTGAAGAATCTTCAAATATTCCTACATTTGAAAACATAATAAAATCTGAAGATGTTCCCTATCGCCTCCACCATCGCCACACACTAATGAATACAGTCCCGATTATAAGATATCTGTATACTTTGGTTTACATAATAACTTCGTAACCAACTATTACATTATTTTTTGTTATAATTGCAATGCAAAGTCTATTGGAAAATTGAAATGGAAGAAAATCTCCCAAAACATGTATGTAAATTTCAATTTTACCAGTACGAAACATTACATATTGTCTTTCGTTTTCGACGGCATTTTGGTAATACTCAGTCTACTTGTAAANTGCTTGGCTCTGCAATTTCTCCCGCTTTCCTACGTATTTACGTAGTGCTTTCCGGGTGCTCCGGCGATATGCCAGCTCTTACTCGGTACAACCATGACACGTGTAACTGCAATCTGTTCTGGCTGTCCACGTGACACGTGTCAACTGGTAGGCACTCGCGAAGGGGGTCAGCGAGGCTTCTACTCCAAAATGTGTTACACATCAATTCCCCCCGCCATCTCTGCGAAGCTGAGCCACCTTCGCCCAAATTTCTGTTTCTGTTGCATCTCTGTCTGTGGCTGACAGTCCGTGTTCTGGGTTCTTTCATCTCGCTGCGAGGCAGCTGTTGCCATCATTTCTCTGTCTCTCTTCCACTCCTGATAACCAAGGACGCACGCCCTGCAGTAGTTCCTATCTACCTAGCCTCCTGTATGCAAGAAGGGTCTAAGAAACACTCTGGCTCTGCGTACATATTTTGCTGAAGGCAGATTACTTTACAATTTACCTATTATGTTTCAAATACTTCGCAGACCGATCTACTTTTCTAACTATCTAAACAAACACCTGGTACCACACACCTCGGACTCCGTACAGAACTTACCAACTTTCTTACAGTGTTACAAACATTGTTACTTTTTTTTTATTTACATGATTATACAACACTCCCTAAATTGGTCTCTCCACATTGTTTAAGTGTTGACAGGTATGTATTTAGTGTTACGTCGGCACATAGGCCGTACAAATAAAAAACCCTCTTATCTGCTAGGCTGGAACCTCTGTCCTCGTTAATGCCTGGCCCACTGCCGTTTTTACAAAGGTTTTTCTGGCAGGCTGAAGCAACACACACTTAATACACATGGTATTGTTTTACTTTTACGATGGCTTCACAGGCCGTGGAAAGAAAAAAAACACTCTTGTCTGACTATTTCTGCCACCTCTCCCTGATATAGACGGTGTTGAAAAAAAAAAAGAAAATAAGAATTCGATACACTGGGAATATACACACCATATTCTTAACTTAAACAGTTAGTACACTCAGATACAGACATCTGGCAATTTCTTTTCGGCTGGGACGTCCTGCCCTTATTCCTCGCCGCACAGATGTTCGGGCTTCTCACACATTGTAAGGTTACACAGGTAAACAAATAAAAACACTTAGTCGCACTTCAGTTCCATGGTTAGGTAGTGCACGCCACCCTACCTTTCTCTCACAGCGGGGTACATGAGAAAACCGGCTTCCCTCATGTCACACAGAGTCTGTTATTGGTGTAGTCGGCTCGGTTCACGCATTCTGTACTTGCGACGTTCCCGGTAGAAACCGGGTTCCTCTCGGCCTCTGCAGATGCGCCAAGGTTGCACTCGCCTGNTTGTAGTCGGCTCGGTTCATGCATTCTGTACTTGCGACATTCCCGGTAGAAACCGGGTTCCTCTCGGCCTCTGCAGATGCGCCAAGGTTGCACTCGCCTGGCTTCGATCCCCGTCGGACTAGGAGGCGTGTTTCCCCACACTGGATCCCTGACAGCGTGCGGGGAAGAAGTCTGCATTGCCATCCTGTCGCCAGACTGCCCTGAAGCTGAAACCCCAGAACTCGTCTCTGGCTCGGCTGCTGGCATCCTGTACTTCCTCGCCTGTAGGATTTTGTCTCGCATTCATTGCTCTGCTAGTGCTGACTCGTCTTGGGGTCGCGCCATATTCCCTGTTAGCAGCGCCATACTCGCTGTTATTTCACTCGCGGTTTCTACCTCTTCCTCGTTTACTTTCGGCCTCCATTCGTTTCCTCGCCCTTCCTTTCTTCGGCTGTAGTCCCCCTTTCTCCCGCTCGCCTGTCCCCCTTCGCTCGCCCGTCCGCTTTCGCCCACTTCTTCGCGTGTACATTCTCCTTCACTCGCCTGTTCGCTTTCTGTTTCGTCTGGCGCCTGCGTATTTTCAGCCCGATAAGTGGCTATGGTTTCTAACCCCTTTATCGGCAGGTGCAGTGGCCCGTCTGCCCTTGAGACACTGAGATAGCGCGGAGGGGCAATGGCCGGCTTATCGTCTTGACCCCCTATCCCCACGACCTGGCTCAACGTTCGGTGACCTAGTGACCCACTGCGGGATTCCCCTGGGCTGTCCTTTGTAATTCCTATGGGACTATCGGTGTAGGGTTCGGGTATAGGGCGTATCTGGTTCCGTGGCACCTTATGCATATTTCCCCTCTCGTCCTCGGCCCAATATACATTTCCCTGTCTCTCGACTACTATATACGGCCCTCGCCACTTAGGCGCAAATCCCGCACAGAATTTCTCACTAGCTCGGCTTAAAGGATGGTTGCGTATTAATATGTGACTACCCTTGGGCAAGTGGTGTCCGGCGGTCGCTTGTTCGGGGTATTTCCGCCGGATATACCGTTGTTGGTTTCTCCGAGCTGCTCCTGTTCTCCATATCGCCTCTCTTCGTATTTCTTCGGGGGCGGGTAGTTCTGTAGGTTCTGTTTCCCACTGCCATTCTCCAGGTCTGCGGAGATTGTATCCCAGTGTTAGGTGGCTGGGAGAAGTTCCAATGGCGTCATTGTGCCGACGTCGCAGTGTATACACCTAGAGTCCATCGACACTGTCCCATTGAGTATGATTCGTGCCCATTCTTATTCTCATACTCTTCTTTAATTCTTGATTCCGGTATTCGGTAGGGTTGGCCTGTGGGTGGTAAGCTGGAGTTGTCCAGTTTTCCGCCCCCCATGTCTCACAGGCCTTCGTCTATTTTACCCCCGTAAACTGGGTTCCATTGCCGGTTAACACACATTTCGGGTACCCCCACCGTGGAAATACCTCTCACTCCATTTGCCGGATGATTGTGTTGGCCTCCTGGTTGGGTAACGGGAACGCCTCTGTCCACCTGGAGAAAAGATCGGTCACGACTAGGAGGTATCTCTTTCCTTGGTGTATGCGTGGGTAGGGGCCCGTGATATCGATGGCGATGTGTGTCCATGGCGTTTTCGGCCGATGGGGTGTGTATCGTATCTTTGGTGTAGGGTAGGCCTTGTTTTCATAACAAGTCTGGCACCTGGCGAAGTATGCCCTCACATCTCGACTAATTCCTTGCCATGTATATATGTTGGTCAGGGCCCTTAAGGTCTCGAGAAAACCCAGATGTCCTGCATGGGGGTGGTCATGGTGGTGTTCACAGATAATGTCTCGTAGCTCGTGGGGGACCAGAATTTCCATTGATCTGTTTGTGGGTGCGGTCTTGCCCAGATTATGCCATCTCTTCCCTCGTACTGGTCTGGATACCTCATTATTAACTCCTGTAATTTGGGGTCGGGGACGACAACCATAGCATTGTCTAAAAACAAAAGCACCTTGAAATGTAGCTGTAGTTCCACGTCATCCGGCTGTGGTAGTTTTGGGGGAGAGGGGGACAGCATTCGCTCCCAGTCGTCGGTTTCTGTCTCTGTGTTGGGAATCTGTGGTCAGCGGGATAATACATTGGGCAGCTCATTGTTCGAGCCCGGGCAATGCTCTATGTTGAAGGAGAAATCCATTAACAATGAGGCCCACCTTCCCAATAAGGCTTTCTCGTCACTCTTGGTTTTCAGCCTTGTAAGGGCCTTATTATCCGTTCTGAGAATGAATGGTCGGTCCTCAAGGTAATAGCGGCATTTTCGGACTGCCTAAAATAACCGCCAAGCACTCCTGCTCATAGCTGTGGTAGCGGCGTTGTGTCTCGTTTAGCATGGTACTAGCGTACGCTATAATTCGTCTCTGGTTCTGTGACTGCTCCTGGTATAGGATAGCACCCATTCCGGCTCCACTTGCGTCGGTCTGTAAAATTAGGGGTAATTCCGGCATAGGCCAGTATAGCATGGTTATGTCGCCATATCTTGCCTTTAATACTCGGAATGCTTCTTCGTGTCTGTCTGTCCACTTCCAGCGAGTGGTTTTGAGTAGGAGTTCATTGAGGGGGGCCATAATAGGGGCGACATCTGCTATAAACTCTCTTAGCCAATTACATAATCCCAGAAAACGTTTCAACTGCCTCCTGTTAGTTGGTACTCTAGCTNTGCTATAAACTCTCTTAGCCAATTACATAATCCCAGAAAACGTTTCAACTGCCTCCTGTTAGTTGGTACTCTAGCCTCCTCAATCTCTCTCACTTTCTCGGGCTTTGGATAATTCCCGTCTAGGGTTATTATGTGCCCTAAGTATTCTACTCGGGTCTTCCTGAAGTGACACTTCTCCAGTCGGCATGTGAGTCCATGGAGTTCAAAGCGCTCCAGGACTTTTTNACTCGGGTCTTCCTGAAGTGACACTTCTCCAGTCGGCATGTGAGTCCATGGAGTTCAAAGCGCTCCAGGACTTTTTTCAAGTGCACCTGGTGTTCTTCCCATGTGCGCGAGTATATAATGACATCGTCTAGGTATGCTAGGCAAAATTGGCTGCTATAGCCCGCCAGAACTACTGCTGACATCAGTCTTTGGAAAGTAGTGGGTGCATTCTTCAACCCGAAGGGCATTTCACGAAACTGCAGGGTTTCACCTTCTGGGGTTGTAAACGCCGTATATTTCCTGGATCCTGGGTGTACCGGGATTTGNTGCTATAAACTCTCTTAGCCAATTACATAATCCCAGAAAACGTTTCAACTGCCTCCTGTTAGTTGGTACTCTAGCTTCCTCAATCTCTCTCACTTTCTCGGGCTTTGGATAATTCCCGTATAGGGTTATTATGTGCCCTAACTCGGGTCTTCCTGAAGTGACACTTCTCCAGTCGGCATGTGAGTCCATGGAGTTCAAAGCGCTCCAGGACTTTTTTCAAGTGCACCTGATGTTCTTCCCATGTGCGCGAGTATACAATGACATCGTCTAGGTATGCTAGGCAAAATTGGCTGCTATAGCCCGCCAGAACTACTGCTGACATCAGTCTTTGGAAAGTAGTGGGTGCATTCTTCAACCCGAAGGGCATTTCACGAAACTGCAGGGTTTCACCTTCTGGGGTTGTAAACGCCGTATATTTCCTGGATCCTGGGTGTACCGGGATTTGCCAGTATCCACTGCGCATTTCTAGAGTGGAGAATATACGTGCGTTCCCTAGGTCGTTGAGCATATTAGCCAGGTTTATAGTTGTGGGTGCTATAGGGTATGTGATATTGTTTAAGGCCTGGTAGGGGACACAATAACGAAGTTCTTCATCTTTCTTTGGCACAAGCACCACTCCACTCTGGCATTATATGGCGAGTCAGTTGGCGCCACTATTCCTTGCGATTTCATCTCGGCTACCTGGTCTAAAATTATTTGCCTGCAGTAGGCGGACCGGTTGCCTGGTCGGCAGTATATGGGGCGAGCATCGGTTACGCAGATTTCATGTTGAATGGCCGTGGTCTGATTTAATCTGCCGGTATGCTCGAATACGGCTACGTGAGTGTTGAGAATCCGCAATAATGTCCTCAGTTGGTCAGCCCCGAGTTGGTGGTTTACCTCTTCACTACAAATTTCTTGTAATTTTTGCGTGTTTATTGGGGCTTCCCAGTTTATGGCCACCCTATCATGTTTGCCCAAATATAGGCGCTGTTGTCCACAGTCGATTATGCAACTTTGGCTTGTTAGCCAATGTTGCCCGAGGATAATCTTATCCACTAAATGTGGTGCATAAAAAAATTATGTTTGGACTGTTTCTACCTCTGTGGATACTGGCAATGTATAACTCCGTCTATGGTCAGTCGTGACTCAGACTGGGCCATTTGAATTATTCTGGAGTTTTTCTTTATCTGGCTTTTCTATTCGGGAGTTAGCGGCTGACTTTTAATGAAATTGCCTGTTGCGGCCGTGTCCAGTACTGCCTTGAGATCCTGGTTATTTATGCGGACTCCTATCCGAGGGGCGTGTGTTCCCGACCTCAGGTCACTTAGCGTTAAAATTGTTTCCACCCTTTGTATTATGCCGGGGCTGTTGGGTGACTCTGTGTCCCGGCGGCGGCATTTCCCGAATTCCTCTTTACACCCTGATGGTTCCCCTTCCCTATGTCGAGGGGGCCAGCCGTGGTGTTTTTTTCCTTAGTGGCTGCTAGGCGGATTCTCACTTTGGGACAGTCCCGGTGCAAGTGTCTCTCGGGGCAATACCAACACTTAGGCGGCAAGTATGGCCCCTCTGCGCTCCTAGCGGGTCTGTTATTCTCTGCCGTTCGCGCCACGTGTACGGGTGGCAGGCGGATCGGAATGTTTGTTTTCTCCTGTTCTTCGTAATCGAGCTACGGCACTCTATCATTCTCTCCACCAATTCCTCTATTCCCATCGCCCACGGATGTCGAAGGGCGCTTCTTATCGCTGGTAACATTAACTTGGTAATGATACGCACTCCCTCTACCTCTGTACTTTCTGGAGCGATACGGGAATACATTTGTGATTTTCTTCTAATAAAAATCTCTGATTCTTCCTGCCTTTCTTGTTTGTGTGTGTAGAAGTCTGTTCTTAAGGCGGTAAGAACTTCCTCCCCTGCGAACTTATTGTTCAGTCGGGTAGCGAACTGCTCCCAGCTCGTCACAAACTCGCATTATTTGTTCCACCAGATAAGGGTNACTTATTGTTCAGTCGGGTAGCGAACTGCTCCCAGCTCGTCACAAACTCGCATTATTTGTTCCACCAGATAAGGGTACCCCCTTTTAACTGCTCTCGTGCCTTCAGCACCCACCGTTTATTAGTAATCCCGCCGGCCTTGAATTTGTGTTCACAATTATCTATAAAATACACCGGATCTTCATGGGGCCTGCCTGAAAATTCGGGCAGCGCTATTTCTTAGGGCATTCTGCGTGTCTGTTCTACGTGGCTACCAGGGGTTCGGTCCGTGGGTTAAAAGTGTTCATTCCCCTTCCCCTTGGTTTTGGCGCGTTCTTTGCTCTCAGCATTTCCAGCAGTTGTATTGGGTGCCTTCCGTCGGTCGGAATGTCTGGGGCCAACCTATACACTTATTACAATAGCGCTGTTAACAGAGGCTGCACCAGACACTGTATAGTACTGTCCCACTACAAAATGGAGAACTGCATGGCTCTAGTTGAGGACTTTCGTCTTCTTTGCTTCCCACATCCCTCGTCCTTAGGTTATCTAGTAGGGTTCCTTGGGCTCTCTCCTCCCTTCCTTCCGGTGTCTTACTGATACACCTATCCTCCATACTTTTTGCCCGCCGCCTATAGGAATCCCTATTTTGCCGGGCTAGTACCCTTGCCTCCTCTAGTGCGAATTGGTCATTAGGCGCCAAAGGGTTTGAGACTCCCTTAAGTCTTTGGTTCATGCTGACTAGCTCTGTAATTCGGTATGGTGACTAGTTNATTAGGCGCCAAAGGGTTTGAGACTCCCTTAAGTCTTTGGTTCATGCTGACTAGCTCTGTAATTCGGTATGGTGACTAGTTCGGAAACCTGGTATGGGTGAGACCCCTTTTCTCGGGTATACGGGTATAGTCTGGTTCTTGATACGGTCTCTACAGACTTATCCACACCCAACCATTGGGAAGCCAATTTAACTTGACGCTATTCCCCATCTGTGGCATACAAGGTGGTTCATAGGGTCGGAGTTAATTCCTTCAGGCACAGACTATAAGGTGCCTGGGATTTGAGGGTATTTCAATAAGGTAGTCTTTTGGTGTTTCTCTTTACTGGATGGATATATAGTCTCGAGCTTAAAAAAACATACAAAAACACTTCCGAGGATTTGTTACTCTATTTTGGCTAACTCAGATTAACTGTGGGCGACGTCGTGGGGGAGGGGNTGTATTACTCTATTTTGGCTAACTCAGATTAAATGTGGGCGACGTCGTGGGGGAGGGGGGCTTCTCTGGGCGGCGACTTGATATTTAACTACTCTGCTGGTGTGGTACTNTGTGGGCGACGTCGTGGGGGAGGGGGGCTTCTCTGGGCGGCGACTTGATATTTAACTACTCTGCTGGTGTGGTACTGGTATGTTGCCGGCTGTGGATGAGATCCGACGATGTGGGTGGCCTTGGAAAGGCCCGCGTTTCGTGCCGTCTCCCCTGGACTGCTGTTCTTGTTTCGTTCTGATGTCCTCTCGCGATTTCTTGACGTAACTCTTCTCTCGGCTCGGTGATAATGAAANTGCTGTTCTTGTTTCGTTCTGATGTCCTCTCGCGATTTCTTGACGTAACTCTTCTCTCGGCTCGGTGATAATGAAATGCTCTTCTCTTCTCGCGTAAATTGGCTTATATGCTCTCTAGCCTCCCTCCCTAAGTGTCGGCACGTGTCTCTCTTGTTGGTTGCCCCTTGAATTTACCATCTCAGCTTATTTTTCTGCGGTTTGGCTACAAGGGTGGTAGGGGTGAGGAGTATTCGTGGCCCTCACTTTCAATTGGTCAGCCGTTTTCTCAGGCGTGAAGCTAGAGGTGCTCTTGCTTGGCTCTGCAATTTCTCCCGCTTTCCTACGTATTTACGTAGTGCTTTCCGGGTGCTCTGGCAATATGCCAGCTCTTACTCGGCACAACCATGACACGTGTAACTGCGATCCTTTCTGGCTGTCCACGTGCCTCGTGCACGTGTTAACTGGTAGGCACTCGCGAAGGGGGTAAGCGAGGCTTCTACTCCAAAATTCGTTACACGTCAACGTCCTCGAAGAAACTAAGTGTACTTTGAAATCTCCCTTCACCATAGTACAAAACATTGCCAAATAGCTCGCAGCAGACATAGCCCGAGACACTGCAGTTCCTCTCTTCAAGGATGTAGTATTCTTCATATTGGAAAAACAAAATAATGTCAATATTTTAATTGAAGTTCTAAGAGTGAATAAAGTGTTAACACATTTCGACTACAATAAATACAATAACTTGGTGTGCCTGTCTCTACTTTTGGTTACTTTAAGGCTTCTGTCGACGAGAACTGTATGTTATTTCAGTTTTGCAGTGGAGGCCGGGTTTACTGGAAACTGTAATCATAAAGCCTTCTGCTCCTCCGTACAACGAAACAGAAGAGATCGTGAACGAATCAGAAAACACTTCTGTCTTGTACGATGGTGCTTCTGAAATCGGCATAGGAGACAGAATTTTAAACAACATAATAATATCTAAAAAGGAAAATCATTTGAGAAATATCTTTAATTCGTAAAGTAATAAGAAAAGGTTATGGACAAATTAACATATGATGTTTCCAGAATCAACAAGCTCGAAACGATGCTAGGTTAGAATCTAAAAAATGACATTTTGTCGATTTTTTTTTAAACTGTGTATTATATACAGGTGGCGAAAAGACTCAAAGGTATGGGTGAATCTATAGTTTGCATTGAATAACCTATACTCTCACGAATTCACAAAAAAGTACCTGAACAAAGACGAATTTACAGACTTGGAAATCGACACGTTCTCAAATAAAGTCCAGAGCAACAAGCAGACTATACACAAATTGACCCGTTTAAAAACAGAGGTATAAAATAAATCCTTTCAACTAGTGTTTCTTCAGAAACTGTACGAATTGCCGCAAATGGATTCACATGTTGGTAGACCTGAAGATTTTTTACATGTAATTGCTTAACATCGTCCACGCAAACAACGCACATGTTAGCGATTCGCCCGAGATCATACTCTATAAAATATTTGCAATGGTCGCCTACATGTCCACGAAAATTGCCAAAATACTCAATTACACACTCAATGATATTTTGCGAATCCTGAATCGAGTCGCATTAAATTAACTTTTTATTTGTTTTGAGAGAGTTTCCATAATTGTTCGTTTGCTTTCAGCTGGTGTTCGCGAATTATTGGAAAGAAGTCTTGCATGATCGAGTAGGAAAGTACTTTAACCTTCATTATATGCTCAAGTGCCGGTCTGACTAGTTTTATACAGCCTAAAGTTTTTTTTTATGCTCATCGTACGAAGGTTGAAGGCCCTGAAGTAGCTATACACGATCGCTGGTTTTTGCTCCTGTCTTCTTGGCCGCAAAAAACAAATGGAAACAATCAGTGATTGAAATCATNTATGCTCATCGTACGAAGGTTGAAGGCCCTGAAGTGGCTATACACGATCGCTGGTTTTTGCTCCTGTCTTCTTGGCCGCAAAAAACAAATGGAAACAATCAGTGATTGAAATCATCGTAAGGTAATTTTTCATTGACAGCTTCGATTAAAAGTGGAAAACAATTTCTGATTTTATCGAATAAATTGGTGCACAGACAAACTCTGTCGGCCAAGATCGATTATTTAGGTGGATGTGCAAACAATTTTCTCTACATTCCATTGCAATGCTGGTAAAGGGTACATGTGTATATACAAGGTGGATGTTTCATCATCATGTTTAAAAAGGGGCAAGATGTAATATTCAAACATGGTGTCGTGTTTGAAGATGTTTTTCAGAAACGTAAATAATAAATTACACAGAGCGTCTTCGGAACTCAACAGAGTTTTACGCATAAAAATTACCGGCGGATTTCGCACCAGTGTAAGTCCCATCTGATCGGCTATTGCGAACGCGAGACAAAACTCCATTACAGGAATAAACAACATATGCAATAACAAACTGCCTCGATAGAATTCTGTCATATAGAATTGGAAAATTAGCTCCAACAAGGAAACCAATGTTGATTTTACTCGGTTTCTCGACGTGTTTAAACACATTTCAAGTGAATTGTTCGAGCGTTTCCGGTGATTTGGTCGTCAAATAACTGGCGAAAATTTGATTTTGTTGGTTGATTATCGCATAGTGTTGACCTATCCGCCGTCGATGTATCATCACTGGGGCAAGCCCCTCAGCACGGGGGAAGTACAGACCTGTGAGGGTAGAATTTGAAATACATTGAAAAAAAATATATAAAAAAATTCATACTAGTGTTTATATCTTCGACTACGGATAGGATAACATCGAGTCTAAATTTCGGGTTCAGTTTCAACAACACTTCGTAGTTGATTATGCCATCTAACAGAAACAATTTAACTTTGACGATTTTGATAAAAGTTTTCACATAGCATGTGAAAAATCACCTCGATTTGCGGAAGTTTTAATTCGTTCATGTCTAAAAATTTAATGTACTCGTCGCTCAGTATATCGCAATTTCTACTTGCTGCATTTGAATCGATTTGTTCTCGCAAAGTGTAAAATTTTTAAAAGTTTTTCAAATGGACGTTGATGGAGGCAGACATGTTTTTTAATCATTTACTACTTATAACCCTTTATCACTCATAATAGAGATCCAAGAGTTACGAATTTAGACCGTATACATGGCACATATCACTGTATTTTTTGCTTGATATTCTCTTTTTGTTCGACAAAATCGTCCACTCAAATCAAGTTCGTAATATTTTCCACGATAAATGGACCGTTTAGTAAAAAATGAGGGCCAGAATGGAGAGTGGGGGTTTATTTTAATGTTTTTTTAGAGCTATTTTTGTATGGATATGGTTCTGTAGCCGTAATCGAAAAAGTTCAATTTGAAACACGAATTCTCCCTGTCTGAAAAAGTTTCCTCGCGAATTGCAGGCCATCTTGCATCGAACAGTAGCAAACTGTTGGCGACGCAATTCCTTTTTAAATACGTGATGGTGGGATAATACGAATTTATTACGACAATATAACGGCCCAATATTCCCCATTGAATATGGTCGTGCAGTCTTTCGGTCATCCAGCGAAATTTGTCCATCCACGAACCAGTAATTGTTCTTTGGCAAGAAAAAGAATATTTGGAATTGTCAGGTGTGTCGTGCACTAACGAAGGCAAAGTGAATCGTCTAAAACATTTTTGAAATTGTGTGATCCAAACAGCGGAGCACCTACTAAAAGCACAAATTTCACGTACTTGTAAAAATAAGCTTCTTCGTAAATTTCCAACATTATGTGCACCAAAAAGCCACCTAGAGAGTGGCCGATTATGAAAATTCCTAATGGAAATGTGCATTTGGCTAGGTATTTTTCCATCGAAAGTTTAACTGAATGTGCCATACGAAACAAATCCTTGCACCAGTCATACACATTTTTTTATTTTCCAATTCAGAACGCTTAGATGCAAATGAAAAATTAATTTCAAATATATTGATTTTCCATACACCAAACTCATCACTTTACAAGGTCGCAACGAATCGTCCTCGATTAAGCGTTAAACAATTTCGTCTGACATTTTTCTGAAAGAAAACAATTTGTTTTGTTGCCAACTAACGTAGACCCAAACAATCCCGGCACTAGAAACACAACTTCCCTAGACATCATTATATATGGTTACTTACATTTTTGTCGGCTTGATTACTAGCTTGTGGATTTGGACACACCATTACACACAACCACAATCGCACCCAGTTTTACTAAAAATTATAATTCGCTGTTAAACACAACAGTCAACGAGCGGTCAACAACAAAAACATACTGGGAGAATAAACTGCGAAAAAAGGAAAAAACTGTTGCAGGTGATGCTAGTGTGACGGGAGGGAACCATGGAGGGGGGAGTGCTCTCATTGGGCTAGGAGGAAAGAGGTGGGTATTGGGGGAAGCAGAGTGTGGAGATAGGTAATTAGGTGAAAAAAAGAGAGGAGTGTGCATGGTGATTGGGTGAGGGGGGAAACAAGATAAAAAGGTGGGGGATTAGGCAGAGTCCAATGTTATATAATGGGCTGCCAGAGAACAGCTTAGGTAATTGTTTTGTATTGTGCACTTAAAAGGAAAACCATAGTAAGAATGTGAGTGCTGTATATATTACCCGTGTAAAAAAATTACTTATAATTCAGTTATCTATCACGTATCCAGCCTTATGTTGTATCGCATATCCAAGTGAACATCGATTGTTTCGTTTCATGTTTCCAAAGACTTTGCATTGCTGGGGAGCGGAAATCATTATGGTGTTGCAGGTGCAAGATAACGATTTTGAACGCCAAGCAAGCCATTTACTCGTCGCCAGGAGAAAGCAAGTTTTTAATCGAGCATGGCAACGTGAAGCCATCGATAAAATGCGAATGTTGCAGACACAGCAAAGCGAAGCTCGTCGACAACAGGGACCTGTTCTACTGGTGCTGAAAGCGACTCAACGACGGGATAAAGTGCGATTTCAAAGTCTTGGCTAGGCGGGGCAGTTTCATCGGCGATTCAAACATATCTCCAGGCATAATCATCGAACTGTGTTTGCTCTGTTGCCTCGTGAAATACCCGCGACAGCAGACTATAATAGAGGAGTTGCAGTGCTCGGGGAGAACGGTCGTCGCCTGGTTCAACTTTTGCCATCAGGTGTGCATAGACTGGGCCCTCGTGTACGAGAAGTTCATAGGCGGGCTGGGTAAGGTGGTCGAGATCGATGAGTCCAAGCTGGGCAAGCAGAAAAACAGGAAGGGACACAAAGTTTACGGCCAGTGGGTTTTCGGGAGAAAGCAAAGGGACGATACGAAGAAATTCTTCAGGCCACATTGATCAAAATCATCCGCGAGTGGATAGTGCCAGGCACGAAGATAATTTCCAATTGCTGTCAAGGCTATGAGAACCTGAACATTCATTGCTACTGATATCCACAAGTGAACCACCAGTGCGAGTTCATGTGCAGCGAAAAGAGCTGCCTGATCAACACGAGAAACCTTCATAAGCTCGTCGGCAAGATCATATGAGGAACGCCTGCACGCATTGCTGGTGTATGCCGCCGCCATGTACGATCGACGCAGGGGTGCTGGGACCATGGCCTCGTCCACCAGGTGGGGTTTCGAGGATGTAAAATTTTTTTTTCAAGTGCGAATGTATATATATATATATATATACTAGTATAAGTAAAATTTTTTGTTTGTATGTGTGTGTGTGTGCGATTGATTATTTCGTTTGTGAGTGCGAGTGGCATTGATTATTTCGCATTCGTTTGCATGTGTTACATAATGTTTCATTTTCATGTGAGAGTGTGTGTATGCAGTTGATGATATCATTTTCGTTTGCATGTGTGTGTGCAATTGATTGTTTCATCTTCGTTTGCAAGTGTGAGTGTGTGTGCAATTGATGATTTCATTTTCGTTAGCATGCATCAGTGTGTGTGCAATTGATGATTTCATTTTCGTATGCATGTGTCAGTGTGTGTGCAACTGATGATTTCATTTTCGTTTCTGAGTATGTGTGCAATTGACTTAATTTTCGTTTGTGAGTGCGAGTGGGATTCATGTTTCATTTTCGTTTGAGTGTGTGAGTGGGATTGATGTTTAATTTTCGCTTGTGAGTGTGTCTATGTGTGTGCAAGTGTGATGAGTCTTTTCGACAACCGNCTGAGTGTGTGAGTGGGATTGATGTTTAATTTTCGTTTGTGAGTGTGTCTATGTGTGTGCAAGTGTGATGAGTCTTTTCGACAACCGTGGCATTTGCATATGTTGTGTGCGCAGAGCTTGGGTGTCCAGCAGCTAGACCATTCGCAGGAAGCCTCATTCGTTTGCGGTATAGCATACCAGTTGTTACTTGGATGGTATGTAAATGTTTTGCCATTCTAGTGCACCCTTGATATACATTCGACTTGACCAAATCCAGAACTTCTTTATATTGTATAGTATACCAGTTGGGGTTTGGGTGGTATTTCAAAGAGGCATCGGGACGATACCCCTTTGATATTCGGTCAGACCATATCCAAAATTGCCTTATGCAGTACAGCATCAGTTGTTATTGGATGGTATTTCAAAGGTCATCCGGTCTAACCAAATTCAATTGGTCGCTTTATGTGATATAGCAAATCAGTTGTTATTTGGATAGTATTTCAGGGGAGTCCAGGGTGGTACCCCTTTGACAAACATTCGGTCTGATGAAATCTAAAATCGCTTTATGCGATATAGCATATTAGTTAATATTTTGATAGTATTTCAAGGGAGTCCCATTCTGATGCCCCTATGATATTGACTTGAAGGTGCCATTTAACATAGCAACTAAGCAATTAGCAGGTAGGGGAGGGGAATAATGACCTTGCAATAAGTATTTATAACATCTACTAGGTGATTCGCAGGCCTGGTTCACCCATCGCGGTCTTAGGTAGGTGAAAATGCATTTTTCTTTTCGATTTTGCAAACAAATTACGTTTTCTTCAAGACATGGTGATACCNTCTTAGGTAGGTGAAAATGCATTTTTCTTTTCGATTTTGCAAACAAATTACGTTTTCTTCAAGACATGGTGATACCATGATATTGTGCAAAAACGATACGACTTGCTCTTTGTCCATACTGTCTAAAATACGCAAGATGTTGTAGAGTGCAGAATATGGCTCTTTTGATTCCTTCAACCAGTCTTTCACACAATTCAGAACATTCACGCCATTCGAAATGTACCTGTTCCTGTATGTTTCCTTGGCATTCGGATTTTTATTCTTGAGTCATTTCAGATATTTGGCGAGTGATCGATGCTGACAAAGAGTGAAGGCGATTTCTCGGTTCGCTTCGTCCAGCACATGCATTGTCAAAGCCGATGTAATTTTGTTCCTTTAGTCTTGAAACGAGATTCACTTTTTGAAGTTGAATTCCTTGATCAGTTTCCGTATCAAGTATTTCGAGGTGGGTTTTGTCGAATTTTGTATCAACTATTTCACACCCTTTTTACTGATGAACACCGTATGTGGTTGCCAGTTGGACAGTATGTAAAGGATAGGCGCTGCTCGCCTTAACTCCTACAATTTATTTTTCCACTTAGGTTTAACATTTATGGAAATTGCATCATGTGGTCGAGCATACCCGAGAAACAATGCAATATCTTCCCCTTTCAACCAAATTATGTTATTGTTACTGTCAACGAGTACGAAAATTCAAAAGTCGAAATTCTGGTAAACTGAAGAGACTTCTTGGCTAATGACATTGAGAGTGCGATAGTTTTACGAAATTATGACGGTATAACTATTGTGGGAAGTCGGGGACAAGGGAATGAGGAGTTGGCGCCAAGTGCCAGCCAGTCGTCATCATGCGCTGTCATTCTGGTCGGTGGCCATCTTGGATATAGCTGACCTTGACCCATGTCTTTGGCTGTGACCTTGAATAACCTTGAAACCAAAAAATCTAAAATAATTTCAGAAAAATTATAAATCCCAAGAAATTGTATAAAAAATTTAAGAGTTATTTAAAGATTACATGTAGGAGGTCTGGGGTCCGATGAGAGGTGGATTGACTAAACTACCAACATGACCGACCCTCACCAGGTCTGCCAGTGCCCATTTCGTCAGCCATGTTAGATGTTGATGACCTTGACCTGCAACCTTGACCTTGAATGATCTTGAAGCCAAAAATTCTAAGTATCCTGAAAAAATTCCGAAAAATTTCAACGAATCCCCAACTTCAGAATTTCAAATGGGAATATGGTACAAAATTAATATCGTTGAATAGAGCTCGCAAAACTAAACATATTTTGTCTGAACAGTTTTTTAGTATGTTGCGCGATTCGATAATATAAAAAATCTCCCTGGTGCTGACGAGATGAACAACGCTTGAGAAACGAAACATAAATTTTGTAGGATAATGGATGTGCGTAAAAATACCTTTTTCTAGTTGTAGTGAAGAAACAAACTTTTGCTTACACTTCAGATTCGAAATAAACACAATTTGTGTCATTTAACGGTAAACACCAATTCATAATTTTTAAATTATAAATAATTATTTTGTTTAGAAATGATTACGAAAGAACACATTTGCTTGTTGTCTGTTTATTGTAATAGGTAGCTCGAAATGTTCGTGCCCATCTTCGTGCACTTTGGGTACCCCGAAGTATCTCTGCAGCTGGCAGCGACCGGCATGCTACCCTAATTCGGTCTTTCATTTCGTCTTTCGTCCCAGACCTATCGTAGCAGCCCTTTTTCTCGAATACAGTGCATCCGAGCATTTTCGTGTAACATGCGTTGTTGGCAAACCTTTATGCACGAAGAGAATTGTAAATCTTTTACTGGTCGAAATTGCTGGTAACTGGAGGAAACTTAGCCAACTTCGAAATTTCAAATCGGAAGATGGTACAAATTAGTATCTTTGAATAGAGCTCGCAAAACTGAACATCTTTTGTCTGGAAAGTTTTTTGGTTTGTTTCGCTGTTTCGATGATATCAAAATGCTCTCTGCCACAACCGATGTTGCATCGCGCCATACCAAGTCAACCCAAATGAGACGAGCGGGAACTGTTGATGCTAAATAGTATTACTTGCATTTCTTCTCCGTTCGTGCCAATCCTAATGTTGAACAAGAGGCATTTTGGTGGTACATGCACTGAGAAAGATTCAATCATGGTTTTTAATTTGTTTATGTTATTCATGCAGTTATGCTGTATTCTAATGAAGAGGCATTTGATATGCTAATGGTGATNATACAGGGGATGGACAAAATAATATGAACACCATGCAATATAGTATATTTTGTTGCACGTTGGCAACACTGCTTCTGTGTAAATAATGCGACTCGTATTTATTGCACAGTTTACGTGCCAAGTCTTGTAGGTTATATTTCAGTGTATTATACGCTTTGTTCCGCGACGGTTAAAACAAGCGATCGGTGGAATGTGTGATCTCTCAGACTTCGAAAGAGGACAAATCGTTGGTGCTCAGTTAGCGGTGGCGTCTGTGACGAAAACAGCTGAATTGTTTAACGTTTCATGAGCGACAGTATCCACAGTAATAACAGCATACAAAAAATATGGTAAAACATCATCGGCGAAGAGGAATAGTGGGCGAAAACCAAAGTTAACTGACAGATACCGTCAAACATTAAAAAGAATTGTGGCCAGACAACATAAAACTACTGTGGCAAAAGTGACAGCAAAACTCAACACTCACTTGAGTAATACTGTTTCGACAAAAACAGTATGGCGGGAGCTCCACAAAGCTAACATTCATGGAAGGGCTGCAATTACGAAAAACCTTTATAACGGAAGCCAATGCTAAGATGCGAAAGAAGTGGTGCCACGATCATAAAACCTGGACGCTTGATGATTGGAAGAATGTGGTATGATCTGATGAATCATCGTTTACATTGTTTCCTACAAAAGGCCGGGTTTATGTATGAAGAACCCCAAAAGAAGCCTACGATCCGGACTGCCTGCTTCCTACAGTCAAGCATGGGTAGGTTCCATTATGATTTGGGCGGCTATATCGTGGTATTCAGCTGATCCTCTCATTCACATCACTGGCCGGATTACTGCGAATGAATACCTCAACATCCTCAATGACTAGCATATTGCTGCCAAACACTGACATATTCTAAGATGATAATGTGCCCATACACACAGCCAAAAAGGTTCAGTCTTGGTTTGAGGAGCATCAGAATATCATCAAACATCTTCCATGGACAGCACAATCGCCAGACCTCAACATAATTGAACCGTTATGGGGAGTTTTAGAGCAGAGAGTGAGGAGCAGATTTCCATCTCCAACATCATTGAAGCAATTGGTGGATGTTTTGGTACAAGAATGGGACAACATTCCATTGGAAATTATTCAGACACTTTACGAATCTATTCCGCGAAGAATTGCAGCTGTTCTAAAAGCAAATGGTGGCCCAATGCCTTATTAATTAATCAATATTGTGTATATGACAGGTGATCATATTATTTTGTCCATCCCCTGTATATATACACACATGAAGAAATGAGAGTGGACAACAAGACCAGAAAGCTAATCTAAGAAACATTAACAAATACAACATCCAAAGTAAATTCTATGGGAGAAATCTCGTAACCATTCGAAGTCAGGACAGGAGTCAGACAAGGTGATGGATTATCACCCATTCTATTTAACGCAGTTCTGGAGAAAATAATTAGAATATGGGACAAAGCAGTCAAGGTTATAAGGATGGGGATAAACAAGGAAAGAGATGTCAACATAAAGTGTTTGGCCTTTTCTGATGATATAGCCATCATAACAAATAACAGAGAAGAAGGAAAGAGGCTCTAGAGACATTACACGAAATTTCAGCCAGAACAGGACTAAAAATCACATACGAGAAGACATAGTACATTTACACAAAATCCGTAGACAGACATCCACTGATAACTAAGTACGGGACGATAGCACAAGTAGAAAACTTCAAATACTTGGGAGAGATCATACAGAAATCAGGACTGAACTCTGCATCCAACGGGGNATAGCACAAGTAGAAAACTTCAAATACTTGGGAGAGATCATACAGAAATCAGGACTGAACTCTGCATCCAACGGGGCAAGGATCACGAAACTGCAGAAGGCATACCGGCTTACATGGAACCACTACAACAAGAGAAGCATCTCCACCAATGCCAAATTAAGACACTATAACACAGTAGTAAACTGAAAACCAATTGGACAAGGGAAACTATGGAAGACCTCACAAGGCTAAGTATCTCCACAGAAGACATGGCAAACAGGAAAAAATACCGAGATAAAATTATAAAACATAAATTCGAACGAACTCCCAAAAAGAATAAAACCGAAAAGAAGTGGACACAGGAGAGGAAGAAGGAACAGGGTTAATTTATGAGGGGTTTTTGGGAGGAAAGACGAAGGAGGACACAGAGAGTGGGACCATGAGGATTGACTGTGTTTTAGCGCTCTCCTTAATGGGGAATTATCGTTATAATAATTATATATATTGCCGGGGATAACAATTCGTTACCCCCTTGCAAATGTTAAAAAAAAATCTAATAAAAAATATATATTTGCGTGTTTATATATATACACACTACACTTAATACTAACTACTCATAATGATGCACCAACTTGATAGTTTGTTACAGGTCGGGAAGAAGAGGACTTTGTAGAAAAGGACTTCGAGACGAGTGGGGCGCGGCGGACTTATGAGATGTTGCTTGTGAGATGCCAACTTCAGCCCCCTCATCGGGCCTTTGATGCTCCTGTTCGTTATCCCCGCTATGTTTAGGTACAGTGGGTGGAAGAGACCCTGCGGTGGTCATCACCACTCCAGCTACCTGCGACTGAGGCTCTGGACACATCTACACACCGAAGCTGATGTCACCGACAGACGTCGCCTCAGGCGTCCCAATGCTGGCCGCCCACCTCCCGAGGCGAGCCTGGAAGTGAGAGAAACAGAGGTCACAGTTGGATATGCGAGCTCCCAGGGCACCAATCATGTGGGCTCTGGTGTCCCAATGCCATCCCACCGCCCGGCTGCATCGCCATCGTCCGACTGCCCTCAGCCACACGCACGGGGTGCCTGGTTCCTTGGACAATACGCCGACACTGGAGTCCTGCAGCTGTCCTATCTCCACGATACCCAGCATCTCGACGCATAGCTGATGCCACAATACTGCCACCATCACCAGCTTAACTTTGTGGCAGTGTGCCTCCATGCCTGCTGCCAGCCCATCATCGTCTCGGTTGAGAATCAACAGGTTGTGATGCCATGTGAGTAGTGAGTTTTGGGGCATTCGAACGCAGGTTCCTGGCAGGGAGGCAGGGAGGAAAACATGGCCACCACAGAGGACCTCCTGCTCTTGCATTCCTCAACCTCCTGCTCTTACAATCCTTCAGTGGTGGCCATGTTGGCAGCCATTTTTGCATTCAGTACATTCTGGAACATGCCATGACATTCAAACATATGGTGGCCATTTTGCCAGCAAGTAAAAAAATTATTTAAAAGTTTATTTTAAAAAATCTTTAATTCTTGGCATCGTAATTGGATGGTGTATAGAACATGCCATGACATTCAAACCTATGGTGGCCATTTTGCCAGCTAGTAAATTAAAAAAAATTATTAAAAAATTTATTTAAAAAAACTAATATTCTTGGCAGTTATATTGGATGGTTTCTATAACATGCCATGGCATTCCAACCCATGGCGGCCATTTTGCCAGCCAGTATAATAAAAACATAATAAAAAATTATTTTAAAAATTTAAAATTCTTGGCGGCCATATTGGATGGTTTCTAGAACATGCCATGACATTCAAACACATGGCGGCCATTTTTCCAGCCAGTTTCACCAATTCGATAACTTCGTGAAGGAGCCGGGATAGGTGTATGTCGATTGCAGTCTTTGGGTGGTCCATATTGACAAACACTTGCACGCCTTGTTGTTGGTTCTTCCAAATTTCCCTGCTCGGCGTTGAAAGAATCTTGGCAGTAGGAAACAATTTCAGTTGCAGGGACGGCTGAGTTACGTCTGGAGGGTACGTAAATTATATAGACGGCCGCCGCTCCGCAAATAAATGAACGAAGCGTACTCTGTAATATTGCCAGATGTGCTGCTTGCTTCATTGAGTGAGTTTGGAAATGCCTATTTGAAGTCATACATTGAGAAAATCACATGATCGATGGCGGATGAGGACCCTTTCGCTGCAGTGAAGTTCTTGGCGTCGGCCACGAGGCGTAGGAGGGCAGCAGATTCTCCGCAGCTGTGTCACCGTTGATGATGACAGTAGATGCTTCATCCAGATGAACAAAGTTGACTTTGACACATTCGTGGAAGTAGCTGACCAACCACTCTTTAGTAGAAGTAAGGGGTAATATTCCGGACGAAGCTAGTAACTCCAAGGCTGGCATCCAATTCCCCCACATCACATTTATTGATGTTTGCATGATATACTTATGCAGGAAAAAACAATGTCTGTAATATCCTCTCGCATAGCTATCGCGGTTGTGTGAACACATGTCATCAGTAGGTCTAGATGCTCCCACGGGCCAATACCTAGTACCGCACATGTAGGTGAAATAATAATGAAAAACCGTAAAAGAACAGCGTTCTTAATTGCAATCTACTTGGCCTCCTTCGCAGGGTAAGGCGAACACTCATGTTTAGTAGCCGGAGACATAGGCGGTGGGGGAGTAAGGATCACCTCAACGTCAGACATATTGTCGCAGGCAGACATAACGTATGAAATAGTCTCCAAGAGCCACAGTTCGAATAGCATCTTCCCAAGAACGCAAACTGAATACTAGTCAATGCGAGTGGCATATATATGTGCCTGCAATCTACACACAAATTACGCCAGCGTCCCCTCTGAGAACAAAATGTAACAAATGATAGGAAGTAATTTGGGCACAATTATAGGAAGGCAGCCATTAGGTACCTTCTCACTGTACAAAGGCGGTCAGACACTGTTAAAAACGAATTATGATGGATGTGTCGGCGCATTCTCATGCTGCGAAGGCGGTCAGACACCTTAACATCTGAGTCATCACCACATAGCAAATTGATTTCAATTACTGTAATTTACAGGTCGCCGCGCACCTAATGACACAGCCTGCAGGCCAGTGGCATTGAAGAACGTCGTTAAAACGAATTATGATGGATGTGTTGGCGCATTATCATGCCACGATGTCTGAGTCATCACCGCACTGCAAATTGATTTAAATTACGAGTCGCTGCGCACCAAATGACACAGCCTGCAGTCCATTGGCATTTAAGAACGCCGTTAAAGACGAATTATGACGTCTGAGTCATCGCTGCGTGGCAAATTGATTTAAATTATGGCAATTTTCGTTATGCTGCCACAAAAACCTGCAGCTGCGAAGGCGGTCAGACGCCTTAATGTCTGAGTCATCACCACGCAACAATTGATTTCAATTACTGTAATTAACAGGTTGCTGCGCTCCCCAATGACACAACCTGCCGGCTGAGTCATCGTTCTGCGGTGAATTGATTTAAATTACGCTAATTTACGTGATGCCTCCACAAAAAACCTGCAGCTGTGCTCCGTTAGTCTTCGTGNATCGTTCCGCGGTGAATTGATTTAAATTACGCTAATTTACGTGATGCCTCCACAAAAAACCTGCAGCTGTGCTCCGATAGTCTTCGTGGGTGCAGACCAGAGACATTTAAGAAAATCTACAAACCAAGGGTGGACGTCGTGCAACCCCCTCAGAAAGCATTAAAACCAAATTGAGGCCAAACGTTGGGGCGATAGATTGAAATAAATTAACCCGTCATTTCTACTTGCACGTCCGGGCAAAGCCAGTCAGACGCTGGTAAAACGAATTAGGGTGACCGAGCAATCCCTGTACGTTCAAAAAAGCGGTACATCACACACCTATCATACTTTCGCCAAAAAAATTATAACATATAAATAATTTAGATTTACAGATTTGCGTAGCAGTATAATGGAAGTTTTCACACAGGAAACTAGGCTGCCAGTACATATTAGTAACATTGACAAGGCAGTGGAAACTGGAACATTTAAATCTAGGCACAGAAAAGTATTGCCGGGAACAGTTTGCGCAATATTATGCGATCCTTCAAATTCTGGGAAGACTTACGCCCTCGTGAGTTTGTTAGAAGAAGAAAATGGTCTTCGGTTCGAAAACGTGTACCTTTATTCAAAATCACTCCACCAGCCAAAGTATTTGCGTCTAGCAAAAATTCTGCAAAGTGTTGTGGGACTGCAATATTTCCCCTTTAGTGAAAATGAATTAGTTATAAAGCCAGACGAAGCATTACCGAGCTCTGTGTTTATTTTTGACGATGTGGCGTGCGAAAAACAAACAAGTATCCAGCGATATTTCAGTATGGGGTGACATATGGGCGTAGATGTCGTATATCTGTGTCAAACATGTTCGCGTATGCCGAAGCAGCTTTTACGTGACAATGCCAATTTCCTGGCCATATTTTGTATGAACGACATGAATTTACGTCACATATACTCGGACCATGTAAATAGTGATATGGTATTTGACAAATTTAAAGAAATGTGTGTGCATTGCTGGAAAGATGCGTACAGTTTCCTAGACATTGCGAAAAATTTTCCAATGGATAAAGGGAGGTACCGCAAAGTTTTCGTTCAGTTTATTATTAGCCATCCGTGAAGTATGAGTTACTCCGTATCCAAATTTGGGCATAGTGGCCTGAAACGTGCACNCAAAGGGAGGTACCGCAAAGCTTTCGATCAGTTTATTATTAGCCATCCGTGAAGTATGAGTTACTCCGTATCCAAATTTGGGCATAGTGGCCTGAAACGCGCACCGGAAAGCTGCATAATGTCCACCAACGATGGGAATTGCAGTTTCGGTGGGAAGAGAGCCAAGAACCTTGGCATTCCCAGGCATGACACAGATGCTGTTAACGTATCCTTTGTGCGAAGTGTTATATCGGTTGTGCTGCGACCGGTGCTAGCACTGCAAACAAGTATTGAGACGCATTTACGCACATTAGTGACAAGTATGACTCGAATTAATGCTATAGAGATAGCGCTGGGTGGTATGGGAGAGCAAAAAGCTATCAGAGTACACACAGGTATGTCGCGCGAATTAGGCGCATTGTCCAGCGATGTTAAGAAATTGTCTGTGTTGGGCGGGAAACTCACTACCGTGGAAAACAGACTTTACGATACTAATATATTGATCGCGAACATGGATGTCTGCCTCGGATCATTAATTGAAAATGTATTACGCATCACGGATGTTACTAGCAGAGATATACTCGAAGCAGTGGAAGGCAGGCTGCCTGGTAACACGAACGTACTGTCTACCAAAAAGGAGGCCCAGCTACACAAAATATCCGAAGACCTGTTCAAACTAAGCACATTAGGAGGTAGGATATCTGCTGTGGGTAATAAAATCGCTAATATGGGAGAACAGATCGGTACTGGAGTGCTAGCGGGCCTCACAGAATTGCTAGACACTTACCTCAAGTCTGAGAGTAACCCAAAAAAAATTGAATCGAATTTAGTAGCCATGGAGGGCCATGTGTTCGCAAACACAAATGCACTCTTTACCAAGGTGGATGCGCAGCTTGACAAAGTAAGCGATTAAGTACAGAAACTCGATGCAGTAGGCGGTGTGGTGTCATCCATGGAGAAAAAAATTACCGATGTGGGAGCTCAAGTGGACAGTCTCAGCGCTGGACTCGCTAGCCACATTGATGACAAGACTGCGCTGGACACATTAACCACTAAGGTAGAATCGAATCTCAGCACCTTTAGTATGTTGGCTGTTAAAGTGACGAAACATGTTCAGACTTTATCAAATAACGTGCGAAGCATAGTGGAAAGTAAACTGCCGGCAGTGGAAGTGCAACTTACCGATCTAGGTGACCTTGTCGATTACAGATCACTTACAATACTTGTGTCAACATTGAATGATAATTTACACATAGCAAACAATAGTGCTGCCAAGCTGCCTGCTATGAACGCCAAGCTCACTTCAGGTCAAACAGTGCTCTAACAAACTGTGGGTAAGGGGTTTGCAAATATCTCCACGAAATTTGCTGAACAAGTAAATACCATCGGCAACAGTGTGTCTGTGCTGCATACTCATCAGGGGAGCGTAGCTGGCTTGGATACTAAACTTAGCGCTATATTTGAGGGAATGACTAATAAACAAGTTATGAGTATTATTGTAGAACTAGACAGCTGTGACCGTAGTTTCATTAGTGGCATGTCGGATATTGAGGAACTAATACGGCACAGAATTATCAGCCATTTAAATGATATTCGTACATATGATGAGAAATGGCTGCATTTTGTGCACATACAAACTGCAATTCTAAAACAGCTGAATACTTTCGAAGATAAAATTGTCAACACAATTGCACGCTGGTCAATTTCCCTAGGGGAAAGAACTGGCAGGCCCCCTCTCTCGCAGCGAAAGATCCCTTGTGGCACACAGGATGTTCACAGACCATTATAAAACAAGTACACTAAACAAAGAAACAGCCAGTGTAACATTATGTGCCGTGGAAAGAAGATCAGCATGAAAGGAGCNGATCCCTTGTGGCACACAGGATGTTCACAGACCATTATAAAACAAGTACACTAAACAAAGAAACAGCCAGTGTAACATTATGTGCCGTGGAAAGAAGATCAGCATGAAAGGAGCTGGTCTTGTTAATGAAATAATTAAGGGTTCCATTCGAGACCCACATTCCAGGCTACACGTTTTGCAGCCTTGAAACACATTTAGCAAGCAGACTCCAATGTGGGGGATGCGCCTATAAATACACTAGATGCGGCCTGTAAAGCTCACGATATTCCGTACGCTGAGAGTGATAATTTGGCCGATAGACACACAGCCGACACAATCCTTGCGAATAAGGTCAAGACTATAGTTAAAACTCCAAACACGAAATTCGGCGAGCGATTGGTGGTGTGAACAGTTGGTAAAATAATGAAANCAAGACTATAGTTAAAACTCCAAACACGAAATTCGGCGAGCGATTGGTGGTGTGAACAGTTGGTAAAATAATGAAAGCTTAAGTTAAGCGCGGAATGGGTATGAGATTTAGGCATCGAATGGTAAAGAAGAAGAACAGGCGTAGGAAAGTTAAGCGCGGTGGTATACTTCCATTTTTGCTGCCTGCAATAGGACTTTTGGGATTGTTAATAGGTGGTGCTAGTGGAATAGCACGAGCTGTGAAAAGTGCTAAAGTTGGAAATAAACACTTAGCAGATCAATTCCGAAATAATAAGCAGATGGAAATTCTAGCCAGCACAAAAAAAAANAAGTTGGAAATAAACACTTAGCAGATCAATTCCGAAATAATAAGCAGATGGAAATTCTAGCCAGCACAAAAAAAACACGGGAAAAGGTATATACTTGCGCCCGTATCATGGCAGTGGCGGGCTCGTACATCGGCGTCGGAACTCCTAAGGGGTCTGCCCGACTGGCCGCTGACAGTTCGAGGTCAGACATACACTGGACTGCATATAGAAAAGATGGGAACAGAGTTGAATATTACGACAGCTTCGGCAACTTAAGGGCTCCANGTACTGTCTACCAAAAAGGAGGCCCAGCTACACAAAATATCCGAAGACCTGTTCAAACTAAGCACATTAGGAGGTAGGATATCTGCTGTGGGTAATAAAATCGCTAATATGGGAGAACAGATCGGTACTGGAGTGCTAGCGGGCCTCACAGAGTTGCTAGACACTTACCTCAAGTCTGAGAGCAACCCAAAAAAATTGAATCGAATTTAGTAGCCATGGAGGGCCATGTGTTCGCAAACACAAATGCACTCTTTACCAAGGTGGATGCGCAGCTTGACAAAGTAAGCGATTAAGTACAGAAACTCGATGCAGTAGGCGGTGTGGTGTCATCCATGGAGAAAAAAATTACCGATGTGGGAGCTCAAGTGGACAGTCTCAGCGCTGGACACATTAACCACTAAGGTAGAATCGAATCTCAGCACCTTTAGTATGTTGGCTGTTAAAGTGACGAAACATGTTCAGACTTTATCAAATAACGTGCGAAGCATAGTGGAAAGTAAACTGCCGGCAGTGGAAGTGCAACTTACCGATCTAGGTGACCTCGTCGATTACAGATCACTTACAATACTTGTGTCAACATTGAATGATAATTTACACATAGCAAACAATAGTGCTACCAAGCTGCCTGCTATGAACGCCAAGCTCACTTCAGGTCAAACAGTGCTCGANGAACGCCAAGCTCACTTCAGGTCAAACAGTGCTCGAACAAACTGTGGGTAAGGGGTTTGCAAATATCTCCACGAAATTTGCTGAACAAGTAAATACCATCGGCAACAGTGTGTCTGTGCTGCATACTCATCAGGGGAGCGTAGCTGGCTTGGATACTAAACTTAGCGCTATATTTGAGGGAATGACTAATAAACAAGTTATGAGTATTCTTGTAGAACTAGACAGCTGTGACCGTAGTTTCATTAGTGGCATGTCGGATATTGAGGAACTAATACGGCACAGAATTATCAGCCATTTAAATGATATTCGTACATATGATGAGAAATGGCTGCATTTTGTGCACATACAAACTGCAATTCTAAAACAGCTGAATACTTTCGAAGATAAAATTGTCAACACAATTGCACGCTGGTCAATTTCCCTAGGGGAAAGAACTGGCAGGCCCCCTCTCTCGCAGCGAAAAATCCCTTGTGGCACACAGGATGTTCACAGACCATTATAAAACAGGTACACTAAACAAAGAAACAGCCAGTGTAACATTATGTGCCGTGGAAAGAAGATCAGCATGAAAGGAGCTGGTCTTGTTAATGAAATAATTAAGGGTCCATTCGAGACCCACATTCCAGGCTACACGTTTTGCAGCCTTGAAACACATTTAGCAAGCAGACTCCAATGTGAGGGATGCGCCTATAAATACACTAGATGCGGCCTGTAAAGCTCACGATATTCCATACGCTGAGAGTGATAATTTGGCCGATAGACACACAGCCGACACAATCCTTGCGAATAAGGCCAAGACTATAGTTAAAACTCCAAACACGAAATTCGGCGAGCGATTGGTGGTGTGAACAGTTGGTAAAATAATGAAAGCTTAAGTTAAGCGCGGAATGGGTATGAGATTTAGGCATCGAATGGTAAAGAAGAAGAACAGGCGTAGGAAAGTTAAGCGCGGTGGTATACTTCCATTTTTGCTGCCTGCAATAGGACTTTTGGGATTGTTAATAGGTGGTGCTAGTGGAATAGCACGAGCTGTGAAAAGTGCTAAAGTTGGAAATAAACACTTAGCAGATCAATTCCGAAATAATAAGCAGATGGAAATTCTAGCCAGCACAAAAAAAAACACGGGAAAAGGTATATACTTGCGCCCGTATCATGGCAGTGGCGGGCTCGTACATCGGCGTCGGAAGTCCTAAGGGGTCTGCCCGACTGGCCGCTGACAGTTCGAGGTCAGACATACACTGGACTGCATATAGAAAAGATGGGAACAGAGTTGAATATTACGACAGCTTCGGCAACTTAAGGGCTCCACCGGAACTGAAAAAATATTTTAAAGGCAGTAGAATTTATTATAACCACGAGAGAGAACAGCGACCACAGGGCTGGAATTGCGGCCATTTATGCCTACGTTATTTAACGTCTACACAATACTACTAAGGCATCAGTAATGTGTATCACCTTGATTGTGACAGCCAATTCGTCAGAATTATGGTCAGTGTATTTTCTGCCACTAAGCCTGGCATGAGAGTGGTCTATTGCAGTGTTAGAATTTCAAACATATTATTCAGTACCTAACATTGATGGTTATGATTGCATGTTTCGAAATGTTAAGGCAGACGATAAAAGGGGTGAGGTACGAATACCTACTGGCTCGTACGAGATTGAAGATATTGCCGATTATCTTAAACGGGAGCTAGAACCAGATGTGACTTTAGTACTGCGTGGAAATTCTAATACTCTACACAGCGAGATGAAGTGTAGTGTTCAGATAGACTTCTCAAAAAGCGATACTCTCGCTGCCATGCTGGGATTTGAAAACCTGAAATACGAGGCAAATAAAACCCACGTATCTACCTTGCCTGTAAACATTTTTCCCATTAATGTTATCAGATTAAACTGTAATTTAGTTAGCGGTTCATATCTCAACGGTAAACCAAGCCAGACATTACATGAATTCTCCGCAAACGTGCCGCCGGGATTCAAACTCGTGAGTGTGCCAACAACACCCATATATGTCCCGGTCGCGATAGAGAATGTACAATAAGTAATCGTTTGCGTAGTAGACCAAGAAAGTCGTTTGATTAATTTTCGAGGCGAGGTAATAACAGTGTGTTTACATTTGCGGAAAGATGGGGCTGAAAATTAAGCATATTAAAGTGAATAAAGGAGCGTATCGCACCACACCTAAAGTCAGTACGAGGCAGGCATGCAGTCCGCTAACATCTGAAAACGTCCGTTTCCTTACACGATTAGGTTTAACAGTCGAGAAAGTAAGGACATGGAAATATTAAACGTAAGCGAGCCAGTAGGATACGAAGGTGCAATTACCGAGGCGGAAAGACACACTTATTTGCCCTACCTGCCAATGCTGTACANACCTGCCAATGCCGTACATGGCATCGTCCGAGGTACGAATTCTCGTACAAAACCAAGATATTTACACAGCACCATATAATTTTTATTTGCGCCATAGAGGGATGCTGACAAGGGCGGGTAATGTGCTTCCAGTAACAACTAAAATCATTAGAAATTGTATACTTCACATGATTAATAGAATCTCCTATGAATTGAACAGGTGTGAAGTAGATGCCACTTGCTATGTTGGAATCACGGCAACGATAAAGAATTACCTTTCATTAATGCGTAACCAACTACCGGCTGCCAAAATGGCTGGCTGGGGAATCGAGGAAGGTTTTAAGGTTCCTGTCTATGCTAATGGGAAATTTGAAGTCTGTATTCCCCTCGCTATGCTGTTAGGCTTCGCTGATGACTATAGGCACATAATCATTAATTCCAAGCAGGAGATATGTTATACAAATGGCCAACGCTCAAACAAATGCACTCCAGGACACTGGCGCAGAGGCGGCTACACTTGCAATATTTTGTATTGACTGGTTACTGCCGCATGTACAAGTGAACATAACAGAACGCGTAAAAATTTTGAAATATGCAGAAAAAGGCAAGTACATGGATATGGCGTTTCATACTTGGACTTAAGAAACTTATTTTAACGTAACGAGCTCTGTAAGCGTAAAGTGGAACGTNATGGCATCGTCCGAGGTACGAATTCTCGTACAAAACCAAGATATTTACACAGCACCATATAATTTTTATTTGCGCTATAGAGGGATGCTGACAAGGGCGGGTAATGTGCTTCCAGTAACAACTCATTAGAAACTGTATACTTCACATGATTAATAGAATCTCCTATGAATTGAACAGGTGTGAAGTAGATGCCACTTGCTATGTTGGAATCACGGCAACGATAAAGAATTACCTTTCATTAATGCGTAACCAACTACCGGCTGCCAAAATGGCTGGCTGGGGAATCGAGGAAGGTTTTAAGGTTCCTGTCTATGCTAATGGGAAATTTGAAGTCTGTATTCCCCTCGCTATGCTGTTAGGCTTCGCTGATGACTATAGGCACATAATCATTAATTCCAAGCAGGAGATATGTTATACAAATGGCCAACGCTCAAACAAATGCACTCCAGGACACTGGCGCAGAGGCGGCTACACTTGCAATATTTTGTATTGACTGGTTACTGCCGCATGTACAAGTGAACATAACAGAACGCGTAAAAATTTTGAAATATGCAGAAAAAGGCAGGTACGTGGATATGGCGTTTCATACTTGGACTTAAGAAACTTATTTTAACGTAACGAGCTCTGTAAGCGTAAAGTGGAACATGAAAACTAGTTTTACAAGTGAGAAACCGAGGTATATAATTGTAGCATTTCAAGCCTGTAAACGAAACGTAATTAATAAGGACTGTTCGACATTCGACCATGTAAATATTAAAAACGTTAAGGTTTTCCTAAATTCTGAAGCGTACACCTATGGTGATTTAAATATTGATTTCGCGAATGGCTCTTATATGGTGCCATACCAAATGTACGCAGATTTCTAGCGTCCGTACTATGGCCAAACAAAAGCTCCCATTCTAGAGCCGAACAAGTACATGCACACGGCCCCGCTCCTTTTTTTGATGTTAGCAAACAAGATGACAGTTTAAAATGCGGCATTGTAGACTGCAGAATTGAATTAACTGCCGCCGAAAATTTCCCCGCATTCACCCAGGCCTATGCCTTAATACTACACGATCGACTGGTCACATATAATGTCTGCGACAGAGTAGTTAAAATACTGATGTAGATTACAACTATAGTAANCTACACGATCGACTGGTCACATATAATGTCTGCGACAGAGTAGTTAAAATACTGATGTAGATTACAACTATAGTAAATTCTCTCCCATGCGCTACAGCGCAAACGTCATAATATAGGCAAACATTCAGGGATGAGTCTCGCAGCGGGGTTTTNATTCTCTCCCATGCGCTACAGCGCAAACGTCATAATATAGGCAAACATTCAGGGATGAGTCTCGCAGCGGGGTTTTATTATTAAACGTATTTGCATAGCATATGATGATGATGATGACTGCATAGAGACGTATACATTCAGGCCGCCGTGTCCATGGCATGAGCTGGACGTGTNGCATATGATGATGATGATGACTGCATAGAGACGTATACATTCAGGCCGCCGTGTCCATGGCATGAGCTGGACGTGAAAAGCAAAGTAACAAACATTTGGCTGTAAAAACGTTACCACTGCATCAATTGGGGTGAGGGCGATTTGAAATACGAGAAAGCGCACAATGTACTTGTCGCCGCNGCATATGATGATGATGATGACTGCATAGAGACGTATACATTCAGGCCGCCGTGTCCATGGCATGAGCTGGACGTGTAAATCAAAGTTACAAACATTTGGCTGTAAAAACGTTACCACGGCATCAATTGGGGTGAGGGCGATTTGAAATACGAGAAAGCGCACAATGTACTTGTCGCCGCGCTAAGTAACAATGGNGCATCAATTGGGGTGAGGGCGATTTGAAATACGAGAAAGCGCACAATGTACTTGTCGCCGCGCTAAGTAACAATGGTACAGTCTTTATGGCCAGGCCAGAGCAGAAACGTCATTTAATCAATTATTGCAATACCGCCACTAAAATCTGCGATCTACAAACCGAGTGTGGATGCCCGACGTTTAGAATGTTGAGAGAGAAATATACGGACCTCTTAGAACATGCATGTGACACGTGTATGCGNGTGGATGCCCGACGTTTAGAATGTTGAGAGAGAAATATACGGACCTCTTAGAACATGCATGTGACACGTGTATGCGTAACCATGTATGCTCTTGTCTTAATGTGGTGTTGATTAAGTCATGGCATTTGTCGAACTATACCTAAGTTTTAAAAAAACGCCACTACCAGCCATTATAAATAACCCATCTATAGGGGCAAAGAACTTTAGTACTGATCCACAGCTCATCATGGAAGGTCTAATCGCCAAGCTGAACGGGTCCATTCGATGTATACCGCTGTCAGAGCTCGTCATCGGCAAGGTATACATGGCATCAGATTTTGACCGCACAGAGTCAGTATATGGTAAATGCGTAACATGTATGTTAGACAATGAGATACGTGTCCGGCTGCCTATGCGCTATGCCCAACTCATATCAGATGATGACATGGTCAGGCTTAATGCTGCAACAGTACGATTCAGCTATGGTAGCATCAAGTCTAGTAACAATGGGTGATAAATGCACATCGTAGAATTTTCGTAAATGGCTAACATAGTGTGTAATATGTACTTCAACCCGCTAGTCACGTATGAGGGTGTCGTTTCTGTAGGATACAGGCATGCACATTTCAAACCGCCCGGCCAACCATCGAAGGTAGAAACAAGTAATGGACTTGAACACTGGGCATGTCGTGTCAATGAGGGTAGTTTTCTCTCGGTACCATGTAATGTAATGTCGTGTGCCGTATATTACCTAAGACCTGGAATGAAGCTGCCTTGTTCACTCAGTACTATGAAATCATGTGAAGAGTACATATGCCATGTACGGTTTACTCGCGCAATTGTGTATGAACTTTGCAATGCCAACACTACTGCACCGTCGACCGTCATACAACCTACATAAAGAGAGGCACAGCTACGTGGACTACAATGTGTTCGCCATCATCATGCGAGTTGTACGATGCTACAATATAAGAAGAGCTTCGTTGAGAAGAGAACTAACATCATCATCATGTTTAACCTTCGTGCGTGTGTGGCATTTCTGCCGGAAGCCGTGAACAGGTACAATAACTACTTTATCAGATACAGAAGAGTTGTGTTTAAATCAAGAATTTAACACGAGCAAGTACAAATATGTGACTATGAACATCATTTTTGGGGTTATCAGGATGCTTGCGATAACTTTTATTATGAAATTTGGACCTGCTATAAGTTCGACCAGTGCGCAGTCTACAATCTCCGACCCCAGAGCGAGTTACCTAAAAATGGACGTATTCTCGCAGTACATACCGAATGTGAAGACATTACAGAACTACGCACCGAGAACAAGAAGGTGAAATTTACCTTGCGAGAAGTTGATACTGGGGCAACTTACTGCTGGACCGGAAAATGTACAGGCCACATACATACGATCATGCTGGAATAATGTGGTACCACATACGTTCTAGCTGCGCCGCTAAGGTATGTTGCATCTTCAATTGAAACTATAAGTGAAGGTTAGTAAACCAGTTACAACAAAGACATGGGTGATGACGGAGCAGATATCGTCAGCAGCACGAAGGCATAGGGCGAAATAATATGTCATAGCAAGTGTAGATGTTGTAATTTAATGTACGACATGTATGCCCGTATACGACTATTATTGTTCAAGAACCACTGACGTCATGTGTCCACCCTGCCAGTCAACACCAGTGAGCTCAAGATGAACGTGCCATTTCGCCCAGAGACTGTCTACAGCAGTGTGACACCTGGCAACAACTGTATATCCTATGTCTGTGATGGCGAGTCAAGAACGTACAGCGAGCAGTGTGATGGTATAGCACATTGGCTGCTTGTGCACAACCCAACGTCGATGTACGAGCAATGTCAGCAGATGNCGAGCAGTGTGATGGTATAGCACATTGGCTGCTTGTGCACAACCCAACGTCGATGTACGAGCAATGTCAGCAGATTGTCGAATGCAATATTCTGGGAAGATGTGTCGTTAATTATATGCGAACAGACACTCCCCTGCCATGTGGGCCGGATGAAGTTATAACTCACGCTTTATTGCAAGATGCAATAAGAGTTTACCTTCCGCAAGAACCTTTGGTGCTGGCCGCCAACTCTGCTGTGATTGACATTACTAAGGATGACGTCCACCTACCTGCCGATGTCAAACGCAAGAGGTCTGCCGCTGTCAAATGCAGGAACGCCCTGGGTCCAGACGAAGTTATAACTCACGATTTATTGCAAGATGCAATAAGAGTTTACCTTCCGCAAGAACCTTTGGCTGAACCTGCTGCTGTGATTGACATTACTAAGGAGGACTCCCAGCTACCTGCCGATGTCAAACGCAAGAGGTCTACCGCTCTCAAAAGCAAGAGGTCTGCTGCTGTCAAACGTAAGAATGCCCTGGGTCCAGACGAAGTTATAACTCACGATTAATTGCAAGATGCAATAAGAGTTTGCCTTCTGCAAGCACCTTTGGCTGAACCTGCTGCTGTGATTGACATTACTAAGGAGAACGTCCAGCTGCTGCCTAAGGACGTCCAGCTGCTTGCCAATGTCAAAAGCAAGAAGTCTACCACCATCAGACGTGAGAAGCCTGACACCACCACCAAGTCCTCGGCTTTGCATCGCAGCACACCGGCTCATCGTAGAACGTCTCGTAAGAAGATGTTGCTTGTCACAAAATGTCTGAATTGTGGAAATACATTGCTTCAGGACATGAGCAAATTATCTGTTGCTGATAGAAAGACATTACTGCTGCATTTATTCACTACTCTGCTTGCAAAGGTATAGTGTGTAAATGTTTTAATTGGCATCTTATTGTATGCTACAAGTACTGAGCTTTCAAAGTATAGTGACAAAAAAAATTTTAATTGCATATATATTTTGTTGGTATAGTGTAAAAATAATGTTTTAATTGTTTATAGGTAATTGGNAAAAAAAATTTTAATTGCATATATATTTTGTTGGTATAGTGTAAAAATAATGTTTTAATTGTTTATAGGTAATTGGTATATTGAAAAAAATATTTTAATTGCTGTACCTACTCAGCTTGCAAAAAGTATAGTGAAAAAAAATGTTTTAACTGTATTTGCTATCTTGATGTTCGCAGCAACTACTACTCTGCTTTCAAAACAAATGTTTTAACTATATATATATATATATATTGAATTGCTATTTTGATGTGTTGCTTATGTATACATTCTCTTGTGTGTAATGGTCATGATTGACGAGTGTGTACTGTATGTATTGGTCATGATTGTCGAGTAAATGAATATCTTANAGAACCTTTGGTGCTGGCCGCCAACTCTGCTGTGATTGACATTACTAAGGATGACGTCCACCTACCTGCCGATGTTAAACGCAAGAGGTCTGCCGCTGTCAAATGCAGGAACACCCTGGGTCCAGACGAAGTTATAACTCACGATTTATTGCAAGATGCAATAAGAGTTTACCTTCCGCAAGAACCTTTGGCTGAACCTGCTGCTGTGATCACCATTACTAAGGAGAACGTCCAGGTGCTGCCTAAGGACGTCCAGCTGCTTGCCAATGTCAAAAGCAAGAAGTCTACCACCATCAGACGTGAGAAGCCTGACACCACCACCAAGTCCTCGGCTTTGCATCGCAGCACACCGGCTCATCGTAGAACGTCTCGTAAGAAGATGTTGCTTGTCACAAAATGTCTGAATTGTGGAAATACATTGCTTCAGGACATGAGCAAATTATCTGTTGCTGATAGAAAGACATTACTGCTGCATTTATTCACTACTCTACTTGCAAAGGTATAGTGTGTAAATGTTTTAATTGGCATATTATTGTATGCTACAAGTACTGAGCTTTCAAAGTATAGTGACAAAAAAAAATTTTAATTGCATATATATTTTGTTGGTATAGTGTAAAAATAATGTTTTAATTGTTTATAGGTAATTGGTATATTGAAAAAAATATTTTAATTGCTGTACCTACTCAGCTTGCAAAAAGTATAGTGAAAAAAAATGTTTTAACTGTATTTGCTATCTTGATGTTCGCAGCAACTACTACTCTGCTTTCAAAACAAATGTTTTAACTATATATATATATATATATTGAATTGCTATTTTGATGTGTTGCTTATGTATACATTCTCTTGTGTGTAATGGTCATGATTGACGAGTGTGTACTGTATGTATTGGTCATGATTGTCGAGTAAATGAATATCTTAATGTAAAAAATGTATATTATATATATATATATATATAAATAAAAAATGAAATTCTCATTGTTATTATTTATGTTGATTATCACACGTACACAGCCCATACTAAAACATGCTAGTATATTAAAAACACTACTGCAATAATATATCTTTGTAAAGACATTACATGATGGAGCATGTTACAAGTACACTTTAGTCGATAGTGTGGGTAAAAAACAGTACACTGCCTCTTGTAGAGAGAGCCCTCTGCATGTAAGAATTCTCAAGTGGGCTGGTCCTCCCGCGGTTCTGCCCCTCCCACAGGGAAACGAGGCTGTCGTATCGCACTGGATGGAGCGCCCCGACCGACGCCGCAGCTGCTCTAAGACGCTCACCCTTCTTTGAGAAAGGGTGTAAATACCCCCTCCCATTACCCCACACACAATCATGCCTGGGCATCTGTGCGATACGGATCTCGCTGCTGCTGCTCAACTAGAGTCCGCACGATTGCAACCGTACTACCTGCAGAGTACTGTGTATCGTGTGTGTACACCTGCAGGAGATAGTATTGGGGCTAATACTCTACGCAACTTCTCGCCTTTTTAGAGGTAAGTGTATGTGTTTCGGTTGCTGGTGAGTATTAACATATGTGAAGGCATCTCCCACCACTAGTACTTTATTTAATTCCCTCTAGGGCTTTTCTAGGACTGCGAATATAACTTTATAGTACTTAATTCTGTGTGTGTCGAACCCAGGGTTTAGTTTAATCTAGGGTTTTTTCTGGGATTGCAGATATCAGTACTTAATTCTGTGTGTCAAACCAGCACTTGGTAATTGTGAGGCTTTTCTTTACTTGTGTGCTGTGTATATAACTTTGCATTGTTTTTTTACACATAGGTCACACACGTTCAATATATATTCTATCGCCGTCCCTTGCAAATCTGTTTACATTCAGTTCAAGCCTCGCTGAACTTAGTGTTAAAGTATTAGATGTTGTTATTAAAGCAATGCCCATATTTTTGCGAACCTTCCCCCCTTTTTTTTCTCTCTGATTCTCATAGGATACCACCTGCTCTGGGCTGCCTGCCACATACCACATATATATATTACCACTACCACTACTACTATAATGGAATCAACACCTAATTCGCCAGCATCACCATCGTTGTTTCCATCCACTGCTGCATTGCTTAACCCCCCTTCTGCTCCCATTATATGCAGACCTGCACTACAGTGTGGTTTTTGAAACCGGGTGTTTAGGGTCCGCTGGAATGGACTACATCCATTCCGGCAGCCTGCCTCACATCTTTGCGATAGGTGCGGCCATCCCTTCAACCGACTTGACAAGCTTGCCGAACATAGTTTAACATGTACAGGACTGATCAGTNGATTAACATGTACAGGACTGATCAGACAATCTGTTTTGCTCAACTGTACGTTCTGTAATGAGGGCTTTATGGACTCTTGTCATGTCCGGTGTCATGAACATACTTGTTGGGCGAACCCTGCTGCCCCTTCAAGGGCATGTGGTACTTTCGGTCGGCAGTTCACCAGGACCGATAGGCTTCGTGCGAATGTCACACAGTGTACTGGTGCTGCAACATCAACCTCCCAGCTGGCGAAGCGGGCACGAGTTACAAGCCTGCAGCCGACTCATAATGTTCCTGCTCTTGTGGTCGCAGGTAGCTCTCGCCGAGGGCCCATTGTCACTGGGGCTGGCGAGAGCAACTCGTATGGCTTCGTGGAAGTTGAAAGCGCGTTTAGAGGTATAATGAAAACATACATCTCTGAGAATACTTCGAGGGTAGCCATTGATATTTGCGACTACCTCGAGGTAATGAAACCTAATATCATTGGCCAATTACAGCAGGATNTGTACTGGTGCTGCAACATCAACCTCCCAGCTGGCGAAGCGGGCACGAGTTACAAGCCTGCAGCCGACTCATAATATTCCTGCTCTTGTGGTCGCAGGTAGCTCTCGCCGAGGGCCCATTGTCACTGGGGCTGGCGAGAGCAACTCGTATGGCTTCGTGGAAGTTGAAAGCGCGTTTAGAGGTGTAATGAAAACATACATCTCTGAGAATACTTCGAGGGTAGCCATTGATATTTGCGTCTACCTCGAGGTAATGAAACCTAATATCATTGGCCAATTACAGCAGGATATCGAGATGCAGGGGGCGGTCAAGTTTAATATATTTCTAGAGTGTGTATATGGGAAACCAGAACCCGAGAAAGAAGAGGATCGTCATGCATTTAAGACAAAGAACGTGCCTCGCTTTAATGTAACCGACATAGAGGTGGCTGTGTCGGCTGCCATTGCAAAGATCTGCATTGAGGAGACTGACTATATGGGGAAGGGTAGCGGCTGGACTCTCACTGCCGTGAAACGAGTCCAGTTACGCGTAAACAAGGTCAACCCTCTTAGGGCCTCCTCGTATATATCATTGCCTGTTAGTTTTGCCGAGAAGGGTGCAATTATCAACCCGCACAACATCGACGACCAACAGTGTTTTAAATGGGATATACTGGCGCATTTTGTATAAAGGAAGGATCCACAGCGAGTCAAAAAGCCATACACCAGGATGGAAACACGCTTTTTTTCAACTGTAGATTTTCCCACCCCTCTACATCAAATACCGGCTTTTGAGAAAGCCAATCCGGGGGTTAATATTAACATATACACACTTGAGGAGAATACGAAAATAGTGCCAATAGGGGTGACAGATGTAGAACTGGCCCAACACTATGATTTGCTGCTTCTTACCACAGCGGAGGAGGACCAGAACTCTCATTATTGCTACATCTCGAATTTATCGCGACTGGTACGCTCCCAGATGATGTCACACCATGGATGTGTTAATATCTGTAAACGTTGTTTTAAAACATATGATAATCTGCCGAGTGTTAGAGGGCTGATAGGTGCTGAAACTCTGGCTGAGCACAGGAGGTATTGCAAAACCCATACTGCTGTTCGTGCCGACATGCCACAGCCGGACAGGTGCGGCAGGCTGCCTGTGCTCAAATTCAAAAATTACCAGAACGGCGACAAGGTACCTGTTGTAGTATATGCAGACTTCGAGGCCATGCTTGTGCCTGTGCAAACATGTCAGCCGAACCCGGACGTGCCCCACACATATAGGTACCAAAAACATGAGCCCTATTCATATGGCATATACGTTAAGGTTGATAATTCAATTATCCCCGTCTATAAGACAACCAGCTTACCCTCGGGTGTATCTGTTTACACGGGCGAAGGTGCGTCGAAACACTTTATGGAAAAGGTGGTTAGGATAGGACACCTGATTAAAGACATATATAGCCAGTCTGAACCTACGCACACACTAACGCATGCAGAACAGGCTGACTATACTTTAGCCACTACCTGCTGCTACTGTTCTGGCATGTTCACTGACAACAACCAAAAGGTGCATGACCATGATCCTTTTACCAGTAGTTTTATTGGGGCATCATATAATAACTGCAACAAGCTTCGTCGCCGCCCCCAGAAACTGCCGATACTCTTCCATAACTTAATGTATGATGCCAATTTCATAATTAAGCAGCTAGGATATGATACCCAGGACATATTTATTATTCCGCATAGTGAGGAGAAACTCATCACCTTCAGTAAGAGTTTGGGCGACAAGTTTACTATACAGTTCATTGATACGTATAGTTTCATGACTGCCAGCCTGGCAACACTCGCTAAGAATCTGCTGTTCTGTGAATTCCACACAACATCTCGTTTCTTCACAGTAGAGCGCAAGCTAGAGCTGGTAACCCGGAAAGGCATCTTCCCCTACGATTGTGTCAGTTCGGGGGAGAAGCTCACCGAACCTCAATTACCAGCTATAGAGTCATTCTACAATAGGCTTACTGGGGGGAATGTCAGTGCCGAGGACTACCAGCATGCACAAACCGTCTGGTCTGTGTTCGGATGTCGTACCCTTCAGGACTATTCTGAGCTCTACTTGAAGACGGACGTGCTGATTCTGTGCGATGTCTTTGAAAATTTCTAGGGGCTCTGTCTACGCACATACTGTCTCAACTGTGTGCGCTATGTTAGCTCGCCCGGGTTCTTGTTTGACGCAATGTTGTGCAAAACACAGGTAGATTTAGATTTGCTCTATGACTATGATATGCACCTGTTTATTGAGGCTGGCATCCGGGAGGGGTGGCTCAATGTGTTAAGCGGCATGCAGTTGCCAATAATAGGCATATACCATAGACGTATGATGCCGACAAGCCATCTACCTACCTGCAGTATGTAGATGCCAATAACTTATACAGGTGGGCGATGTCTTTGCCGCTTCCATATGGCGGTTTCGAATGGACCGCCACGAACATCGATGTGATGAGCGTGCCGGACGACGGATATGTCAGCTACATACTGGAGGTAGACGTAGAATACCCTTGTGCTCTTCACGACGAGCATATGGATCTTCCATTCTTGCCAGTGAATGAGTGTCCCCCGGGGTCCAAACAAACGAAACTCAGGACGACACTGGAGAGCAAGCTTCATTATATTGTACACTACGTTGCTTTGAAGCAAGCATTGGATCATGGGTTACGGCTGAAGGCTGTTCACCGAGTCCTTCAATTCCTTCAGAAACTGTGGCTTAATCCCTATATAGATTAGAATACGGATAAACGTCAGGCTGACATGAACGCTTTCGAGAAGGACTTTTACAAATTAATAAATAACACAATTTACGACAAACTTATGGAAAATAAGCGCAAACGACAGCGTATGGAACTCGTGTGTAGGGAAGTTCGGGCGAAGAAACTCATCGCAAAACCTGCATTTAAATGCAGGATTATTTACGATGAGCCATTGTCCATAGTAAAATTATGACAAGAGAGTATTGTGTTTGACAAGCCCATATACACTGGGTTTGCCATACTAGACCTGTCAAAAACACTCATGTACAAATTTTACTACGATGTAATGCGAGCACGGTATGGGGGCAGGGTAAACCTCCTTTACATGGATACTGATAGCTTTGTAATGAAGATTGCCAGCCCTGACTTCTACAGCGAACTCATCATTAACTCGACGCTCATGACGGAGTTCGACACCAGCGCCTACCCGACCACTCATCTTTGTTCTTTGTTACTCACCTACCATTTCTAAGGTGATTGGGAAGTTCAAGGATGAATGGGCGGGTAACAAAATGGTTGAGTTTGTCGTGTTGAGGGTGAAACTGTATGCATACCACTGCCTGAATACGGTAGTGAAATGCGCGAAGGGGATACAAGGGAGCGTAGTTGACAAGACGTTAACATTCTATGATTATCGGTGCATCCTTTCGGCCCAGCGCAGCATGAGAGTACAAGTAGCAGGTATTAGGTCGTACCATCACACAGTATACACAGAGCAATCGACCAAACTGGCTCTTTCGTGGATGGACGATAAGCGGAAAGTCCTGGATGATGGCATACATACCGTCCCCTATGGCTATCAGGCCTAATAACAAAAACAGCTCTGTTTTCCCAGAGAGAGTACTTTTTCTCCCGGCATGTACTGTAGCATGTACAGACGTCTTCGTATTCCGCCTGTCAAGTGCATGGCCGAGGGTTTTGGTAGTCATATTTCTCGATAAGCATGCTGTAGCACATGCAAGTGTGTTGCAGGCTTGTCAGGTATGCTGGCTGATAGTTTACTGTAGCTCGTTCAAGAGGCAAGTTCCTAACATTGTCAGGTAGATTATCAGTTTTTATTCCTGCAGTATACTGGAGCACATGCAAGCCTGGAGGGCTTGTCATGTATGGTAGCATGCAAGTAGTCTTGCCATGCATGTTACCAGCACGTCCTGTACATGTTTTTTTTACTGAGGTATACTGGAGCACACGCAAGTAGTAGTCTTGCCAGGTATACCATTCATGTGTTCCCTTTTTTTCCACAAATGCTAATAGCCGTACGTTTTCTGTGCATATTGCGTATCTTTCTTTTGTAGGTTTCAATTACCCCCTGTAATNTTTTCCACAAATGCTAATAGCCGTACGTTTTCTGTGCATATTGCGTATCTTTCTTTTGTAGGTTTCAATTACCCCCCTGTAATCATGTGTAGAGTCACCGTCAGCAAGCGCTTGTCAAGCTTATGTGCTAGATTATAGCATTCTACTTTGTCATGTGTATGGTTTCCACCCCTACTACTACTACTTTAATATTCATATTAGTGTTAATTTAACTGTTCTCTGCACCCTCCATCTCACTGTGTGTATTGGCATCACACCAGTGTCGTCGGTATCAAACTTAGTATCCCGTCTGTATATTTTTTCTGTTTCCATCAACAAAGTGCTCGCTTCATTGTTTTCCCCCTTGCTGCTCCGCAACCTACCTGTTTTCTATATCTATGGTGTTACCAATCTATATACATATATATTTATATATATATATGTATTGATAGTGTTGTAGGAATAGCGTACTGCCGGTTCCAAGTCCGGGGTCCATCTGCATGGTTATGTCATGCATATGGTAAATGGGAGGACGGGGTGGCACCTTACATGTAATGTAAAATTTACTGGCTGGCAAAATGCCCTCCATGGAAAACAAAATTAATGTCATGGCATGTTATATATATGTGCATACTATTCACATATTATTTTGTAGGTATTGACACTTTCAATTAATTTTACATATGAATAATTATGCTGCTAATCAAGTAATTTTTTAAAAACACTTCAATGTGCGCAGCCTTGCACGATTTAATGGCTAGAGGGAGGGGTGGTGGTGTTGCCAACATGGCTGCTGCCCAACTCTACACAGGGGGTCACAACGAAGATACAGGGGTGGCACCATCCAATATGGCTGCCGAGAATTTAAAATGGTTTTAATACTTTTAAATATATTTTTTAATTTACTGGCTGGCAAAATGGTTGGCATGTGTTTGAATGTCATGGCATGTTCTAGACACCATTCAATATGGCCACCGAGAATTTAAATTTTTTTAAATACTTTTTAATATATTTTTTAATTTACTGGCTGACAAAATGGCCAGCATGTGTTTGAATGTCATGGCATGTTCTAGACGCCATCCAATATGGCCAGTGAGAATTAAGTTTATTTAAATACTTTTTAATTTAAAAAAATCAATTTACTGACTGACAAAATGGCCGTTGTGGTTTTGAATGTTATAGACACCATCCAATATGGACGCCGAGAATTAAAAATGTTTAAATAATTTTTTAATAATTTTTTAATTTACTGACTGGCAAAATAACCGCCATGGGTTTGAATTTCATGGCATGTTCTAGAATATACTGACTGCAAAAACGGATGCCAACATGGCCGCCAACATTGCCACTGCTGGAGGATTGCAAGAGAAGAAGGTTGAGGAATGCAAGAGCAGGAGGTCCTCGGCAGTGCCCATGTTTTCCTCCCTGTATCCCTGTCAAGAACCTTCATTCGAATGCCCCAAAACACACTACTCATGTGTGTCTTCAGGATGACCTACCCCCTGAAATGGCCAATCGTTTAAAAATTACATCGCTCTGGTGTCGCCAGAGATGCCAGGGTTTTTTTACCGCACGCCAGTCATTGTGTCGCACTGCTGTATAGGTCTGTGTAAAATTCGTAATGGTATTGTGTGTAGAGCATGTCTAAGGACACCTATTATTTCCGCTCCTGACCAGTGTCGTTTTGTTTATTTATGGAACACTCAAAACTCGTGAGCTACATAATATATTCGCTCCTAACCAGAATCGTTTTGTTTATTTGTGCAGTATGCAAAACTCTTAAGTTCAGGATAAAGTGTTAATTCAGAACCTGTGTTGCACCACATAACAAATACGTAACTTCCTATGCCTATATTGTTTACGTTTTAAACATACAAGTGTTTTGTCCCGCAACAAATACATAGTTATCTGGAGGGTCCTTGTGTGTGTTTGCATCTGAACCTGTATTTACACCGAGCATAAGTNCGCAACAAATACATAGTTATCTGGAGGGTCCTTGTGTGTGTTTGCATCTGAACCTGTATTTACACCGAGCATAAGTATATTTGCCACGCCACGCAGCATGTAAGCGGATTATCCATCCAGCAGTGGGTTGTTTATATCTAATGTACGCTGACTTTCACCCAAACTTGCATTGTTTTGCCACACAGCAATAGCATATTCTTAGAGAGTCCCTTGTATAGTAATGATCGGACCTGTGTTCGCGTTTGAACTTGTGTTTGTGAATGCGATNCATATTCTTAGAGAGTCCCTTGTATAGTAATGATCGGACCTGTGTTCGCGTTTGAACTTGTGTTTGTGAATGCGATGAAACAATTAATACTGAGTTCTCATGTACTGTGTGTGTGTACATCTGGACATGTGTGTTTGAGAACGACTGAAACTGTGTTGTTTACATGCTTATCGGGAGGTGAATACAGGCATTGCTTCGCCGATGCCTGCCCAGGCGACACGCACACCACCTTTCGAAAGCTGTTAATTCTCTTAACTCGTNCAGGCATTGCTTCGCCGATGCCTGCCCAGGCGACACGCACACCACCTTTCGAAAGCTGTTAATTCTCTTAACTCGTCACCGGTCACGACTTTCCTGACATGTGCGCAGCCCTGCCAATAATAGTGCGAGCCTCGCTCGTGTGCTGTGCATAATAGGATCTGGTAAGGTGGGCGGAGAAGGCGAGGATCTAGGAGTGCCAGCTGAACAAAGTGCAGCTGGCAGAGTGGACCCAGAACAACTGATGTAATCCCACAGGTTTTAGAATCTACAACCCCAGCCAACGAGGAGCATAGCATGCACATGGTCAGGTTTGGGCAATCCGAGAGGGGACGAATATTGTCGTTCCTCCGCCCGACATCGAAGCCTTGACCTGACATGCGCACGACAACAGCAAATGGCCCAAACCCGAAGTGGTTATCAACGTGGTACACAAGACTAGTGGGGGGTGCAAAGGGATTGTGAGAGCTTGCAAGCTGACTGGAATCAGTGGCATTGGGGTAACAACCTCCACAACTCGCCTCAAGGAACTGTCAAAATATGTGTGTTTTATTAATGAATTTCTCAAAGCAGTTTGGAGTTCAGTGCTTACAGTGCTTGTGTTTTTGTTACAGAGCCTTTACTGTCAAGAGCCTTCTTTAAATTTATATAAAATGTTATTAATGTAAATATTTCCCATCTCCCCACTCACCCTTGTGTGTTTAAGTGTACTTAATTGTGTAACATTTTCCAGTGCCGTGTCTGATTTAGTATTTTTGTTAACAGTGTTTTGTATCTTTGAGTGCTTTTTTGTGCATGTTTTTATTATTTGCATTCGCAGTTGCTCGCCCACATTACCGGTCAAAGCGGCCAGGGACATCAGCCATATTCTTGAATGGCAGTTCTGCTTGGACCACGCTAGGAGGGGGTCGTAGACCCGGGAGACCAGCATTGTTGCCAGCTATCTGATCTAATCATTCTGTAAGTCTTATATTTTATCGTAACCATTTTCCATCTTCATCTCCCATGGTAATCGTTTACATCTCCCCTTGCAGCTACCTTTTTTTTTTGGACGGGAGATTGTTAAATTAAAATTTAAGGCCTGCTACCGACTTCGTGCAGGACTGGTCTGGTAATTGCCGAACGTGTGGTAGTTTCTCCTCGCGTTCCAAAACACGCAATCGTCATTCTGTTTAACAAGGTTTAGTAACTATTTTTTTTTGCAAGTGTATTGTCTTGACAAAAACTCTATAGTGTAAACACATGTTTGTATGTGATAAGTAGTCAGTAAACATCACATGCCAAGTTATAGTCTTGTATACCTCTTTCATTTGCATTAACTTTCTCAGTATGTTTATTTCTTGGTAGGCACTGCAGTTTTCTCCTGTGTGAGTTGCGAGGCGGTTCCGTGGCCTTAGTAACAACAGAATGAGCTAGATGCACACTTATTAATATCTTTTTAATCANGAGTTGCGAGGCGGTTCCGTGGCCTTAGTAACAACAGAATGAGCTAGATGCACACTTATTAATATCTTTTTAATCACCACCAACCACATCGCGCATTATAATTGGTTCTGTAGCAACACAGCCGAATGGTGCACGACCATGAGTAAAAATAGTCTCGTTGCCCTTTCCTCAGCCTGGGGCTTTATAAATAACAAGCTGGATGGCGCCCTTCNACCATGAGTAAAAATAGTCTCGTTGCCCTTTCCTCAGCCTGGGGCTTTATAAATAACAAGCTGGATGGCGCCCTTCATAAACAACAACCAAAGACATATCTTTCTCTCCACGCCTATGCCACCTAAGACCCAGTGCGGCGATGGTTAATACCTACATTATGTGAATCCAGTAATATGTACTTTATTTGGTTTCATGGTTTGACAAGACAAAGTGAAAGAAAATATTTATTTCAAAATCACATCTTATTTATTCCTATCAGAGCGACTGGCATAGCTAATGCCACATGTCGCTGTGTAGTTTTACAGGTCGATACCATGGCATGCTCGACGAGCAGCGATGGACTATCCAGCGCCGGTGACAGATTGCGACTTGAATTGCTTTATAGCATTTGCGTGGTCGAAGCGACACTACTTCGCTGACGCAGTAATTGACCTGGCCCTATTACTTAAAGTTGCGGTTGCTACAGCGACATGCCAAATTCGTGTTGGAGTAACGAAAGTCGGCCCGACATGCGATGTATTGTTATAGTATTTATGAGCAATGTATAAATAGATGAAAGCAATTTGAAAGCTACGACAAGTGAAGTGTGTCTATATATAAATTTGAGTATTTAAATTATTCATAAATGGATGCAACTAGTACGATTCCTTCTCCATTTCACTGTCAAGACTATCCTCTAACTCGTAATCTTGGAATACCTCGCGAAACAGGGAACAGAAAAAAGGCCAACTGGAATTGAAGGCAATATTATTTTCTATATTAACATTCAATTGTGGTTTATTTAGTTTCGTGATTCGCAAAGTCAAAGTGATAGAACATTCAAATACAATACTTAATTAATTCTCGAAAAGCAACGGCACTGCATGTGTCGCTGCATAGTGTCGTTGGTCGCTGCCGTGGCCCACTCCCAGCAAGCAGCCACATACTATTCTGCGCTCGTAACAGATGCCTACTTGGAGTGCTTTGTTGGGGTGAGTGGCACGGTTCCACGATGCCACTTCCTGTTATGGTTTTTGGCCCTGTTGCTTTCAGTCGTAGTCGCTACAACGAAAAGTGACATTCGTATCGCAGTTAGAGATGAGCATTATTTAACTTAACAGTTATAATAAACTGTTACCATTTGGTAACGTGTTATACAAATAACACATTCCATTGTTTATAACGTTATTTTTTGGAGCGTCTTCCATTGCCTCACTAGAACCAACACTTGACTACATGGCATGCATAAAAGTTATTTTTTTTTTGGAACATCTGGCTTATAACTGATAAACCCCCACCTCCCTGAAAAATAAGCATTATGCATGTAGAAAGTAATTTTTTGGGATGTCTCGGCTGGCAACTCTGCACATGTATAACATTTATTTTTTGGAATGTCTCGGTTTGCAACAGTGTGCAGAGTAAAAGTAATTTCTCGGCTTGCAACTCTGCGCATCCGTAAATGTTATTTTTTGGGATATCTTGGCTTGCAACTATGTGCATTCNAATTTCTCGGCTTGCAACTCTGCGCATCCGTAAATGTTATTTTTTGGGATATCTTGGCTTGCAACTATGTGCATTCGCAAACATTGTTGTTTGAATGCCAAGCTTTCAAACAAACAATGTGATCATTATATCTGGGAATGTCGGGATCGACGGTACAGGCGAGAAATATATCACAGTAATCTGTTACAAAAATTATATATTGCTGGAACATGTTACTTGTTTGTAACTCGAACAACGGATCTCGTAACATTAAATTAACTGTTTGGAGCATCTGTAGAGTTAAGTTGGATTTCACTAGATAATATATACGCCTGATTTTCAAAATAGGGATGCGAAGATAGCTTCCCTTCAGTCAGTAACGTACTAGCCCATTTGATGGAACAAAACGAAACAAATCATCGAAAGTGATAAATCCAGACACAAAATACCCCAGCAAGAGAGCATTCCAAGACAGCAGCCTAACACAATGACGACGCAAGAACTACAATAGAGGCCACAAATCCAAACAGTATACAATTACCGCGAACCATTTAGATAGCTCAGAAACATTCACAGAACGAGAAATTTGTTTAACTTGGTATTCCAATATTTCGGGCTTTTTCTTAAACCGTAGAGTGCTCTTTTCAACTTCAAAGCTTTTCCTCCAGGAAAATTCATATATTCTNAATTTCTCGGCTTGCAACTCTGCGCATCCGTAAATGTTATTTTTTGGGATATCTTGGCTTGCAACTATGTGCATTTGCAAACATTGTTGTTGGAATGCCAAGCTTTCAAACAAACAATGTGATCATTATATCTGGGAATGTCGGGATCGACGGTACAGGCGAGAAATATATCACAGTAATATGTTACAAAAATAATATATTGCTGGAACATGTTACTTGTTTGTAACTCGAACAACGGATCTCGTAACATTAAAGTAACTGTTTGGAGCATCTGTAGAGTTAAGTTGGATTTCACTAGATAATATATACGCCTGATTTTCAAAATAGGGATGCGGAGCTAGCTTCCCTTCAGTCAGTAACGTACTAGCCCATTTGATGGAACAAAACGAAACAAATCATCGAAAGTGATAAATCCAGACACAAAATACCNGATTTTCAAAATAGGGATGCGGAGCTAGCTTCCCTTCAGTCAGTAACGTACTAGTCCAGTTGATGGAACAAAACGAAACAAATCATCGAAAGTGATAAATCCAGACACAAAATACCACAGCAAGAGAGCATTCCAATACAGCAGCCTAACACAATGACGACGCAAGAACCACAATAGAGGCCACAAATCCAAACAGTATACAATTACCGCGAACACTTTAGATAGCTCAGAAACATTCACAGAACGAGAAATTTGTTTAACTTGGTATTCCAATTTTTCGGGCTTTTTCTTAAACCGTAGAGTGCTCTTTTCAACTTCAAAGCTTTTCCTCCAGGAAAATTCATATATTCTGGCACTTTTACATAGATGTTTGTCAAATTCGCTATGGAGAAAAGGGGAAGGAATGTCAAGTTGACGAATAGAGTAATTTTCTATTAGTGAATGGGATAATAACACCTTAGTTGTAGATAATCGGGCAACAGGAGCATGTATACATTATAGAATGTAACATACTTTTGCTGGAAACTCTTGCTACGAGACGAGCCTTCTTGGTCCCATCCGTTTTAGTTCGGAAAAGCTACTTTACATCAATAGCTCTCTTTTTACCAGGCAAATCAGCAATAGTCCATGTTTCTAATTTTTCTAATGATTTCAGCTCCTTTTGAATTGCCAACTCCCATTCAGGGTTCTTTATTACTTCTGCATACTTTTGTGGACCATCTTCATTTGGCTCTAAGTAATAGACAGAATGAACGTTATAGTCGTCTAAATATTTTGTGGTTTTTACCTCTCTTCCCGAGTTTGTTCTACTTTTGTCTTCATTTTCTCCTTCCCCATTTTTGTTTTCCCTGTTTATATATTCTTCTTTTTCTTCTTCACTGTTCTCCTCCTGGGCTTTGTCTTCATTTTGACTTTCGACTTGTAGATTCTTGACATCATTCACTGTTTCATTCTTTGTTTAGTCATTTTCTACATACTGTTCTTGAATTTTAGGTATCATTAAATTTTCTAGAAATGTAACGTTTCTGCTAAAAGTTACCTTTTTAGTAACTGGATTCATGCATTTATAGCCCTTAGTGTTGGTACCATACCATAGCCCACTAAAATAAGTTTTTCTGATTTTGGATCCCATTTCTTCCTTAATTGTTTTGGGATTTGGATCATTACTGGGCAACCAAAAATTCTTAAATGAGATAACCCAGGTGCTTTACCTGACCACATCCCAAATTGTGTCTTATTACAAAGTGATGAAGTTGGAGACCTATTTATAAGATAAACTGCAGTATTGACAGCTTCTGCCCAATACTCCTTAGGAAGTCCTGCATCAAACAATAAGCATCTTGCTTTTTCAACTATGGTTCTATTGACTCGTTCACAAACTCCATTATGTTCTGGTGTATAGGGAATAGTTGTCTGAAGTCTTATCCCACAGTTAGTTAAGAAATTTTAAAATTCTAAATTGACATATACCCTACTGTCGTCTGACCTTAAGATTTTAATTTTCCTACCCGTTTGATTTTGTACCATTTTCTTGAATTGTTTGAACACCTCTAGAACTTGACTTTTATTTGTTAAAAAGTAAATAAATATCTTCCTCGAATAATCGTCAATAAGAGAAAAGAAGTATTTACTGCCTCCGATAGAAGTTTGCTCCATGGACTTGCTAGGTCAGTGTGTATAAATTCTAACAGGTTTTAGGCTCTACTGGTACTGGATTTGAAGGGAATTCTTGTCTGCTTACCCCCCAAGCACATAATGCAAGGATTGGTAGAGTAAGTTAGATCTTGCAAGCCAGTTGACATTTTTGTAATTATTTTCGTTTTTCCTATTCATATGACCTAGTTTGCAGTGCCATAAAAAATCGTCCTGTACTGAACACACAATTTATTTTTGAACTTCGTGTTTATTGTAGGTGTCGACTTGGTATATACATTTGCTAGGTTTTGCTGTGGCCACAACATTGTTAGTTTCATCAAAAAGTTTGGCCCTATTCTGATCGGACCTGATTCTAAAACCATTCTGAATAATTTTATTGACATACAGTAAATTGATAGAGGCATCCCTTGCATAAATAACATCTCTAACTTTCATTTTTACATGTTTTCCAAAAACATTAAGATGGAGTAAAGCATCTCCCATTGACTAAACTTTCAGGTTAGTGTTATTGGCAATTGTAATTGAACTCTTTTTCTCAATTAAATTAGCGTTAAAAATTATTTTTTTTAGTGATGTGCATAGAGGCACATGAGTCTAAATACCATGATGAATTATCATCATTATCTCCCGACAAACAAGCCCAAAATGTCTTGTCATTTGAATTGCCTTTACCATCCCTGTTATATTGTTTATAATTGTTACTAGGTCTTCTACTTCTACAATTAGCTTTTAAATGTCCCAATTTATTACATCTATAATACAGTGGTGGTTCCTTTCTATTTACCTTACATGAAGAATAAAGTACGGTATCATTACTTTTAACTTCATTAGACTTAATGTCTTGCAAAAATTTCATTTTANCATCTTATTATATCTACAGTGGTGGTTCCTTTCTATTTGCCTTACATGAAGAATAAAGTACGGTATCATTACTTTTAACTTCATTAGACTTAATGTCTTGCAAAAATTTCATTTTAATTGAATCCCCCTTTATTTTTATTCCTGAACTCTCTAATTCCATCAACATAGGTTTATATTCCTCGGGTAACCCCGCCAACAACAGTGTACCGATGAACTCATTATCCACACTGAATCCCATATTATTAAGTTTATAACTGGTTGTAATTATTGTATCACAATAAGATTCCACGGACTTACAGTTTTCCAGGCGAGTTGTAACTAAAGTTCTTAGAATTGCGACTCTTTTTGTAAGTCCTGAGTCTTCAAATCCACGCTCCAGGCAATCCCATGCTTCCTTGGCATTATTCCCATTTTTAATGTGTGAATAATTTATTTTATCCACAGAGAGAATAATTTTCGAGAGTGCCTTCCTATCTTTTGTGCTGTCCTTTTCTTTTCCCTCGACTGTATCCCACAGGTCGTCTAGTTGAAGATATGCTTTATGGCAAATTTCCAGTCGCCGTAATTGTCCCGACCTATAAGTTTTTCTACTTGCAAATGGTTACTACTTGAGGCCATCTTAACCTGTATTACGACACACGATGCATGCTTGTTGAAAAACCGTTAAACGTCACTGTTTCTGTATATGTCGCACCACTCTAATAACTGGGCCCATAACCACTTGATGATTATGAATAGGCAGAGAAGTGGCCTCCAATGTAATTACCGTTGTCATTTATTAAACACTCGGTTACACAACATTAAACATCGCCCTAGATACAAAGGCGGCTACCAAGTGTCGGCAATATTGTGAACTGATTCTCTATAGAGGTAGAATTCTAATACTTAGTGGTTTCACACTTTATGCTAGCGATGTTTCAGGCCACCTCGCATGCCTTTCTTACACTTGTTACTGCTGCAATAGGGTGTAGCAACAGCAGGACTCCAAGGGGGGTGGGGGTAAATAAAACACTTGTGGTTATTCAAGGCATTTAGTTACTTCTATGATACATATGCCCTTACATTGATNCCCAAGAGGGTGGGGGTAAATAAAACACTTGTGGTTATTCAAGGCATTTAGTTACTTCTATGATACATATGCCCTTACATTGATATGTGATAAGTTTATGCGGTCCCGTCACTGTGGTCTGCCGGTGACCATTGCTGTTCAGTAAGGGCCTAAGCCATGAAAATTAGGTGCAATTATGCGGTACATGTTAAGTTCTGTTAAAGATGACATAAAGTAGTACTCACCGTTAAATAACGGTGGGCTCTTATTTGTTAACGGGGCGCTCTTAGCCTTTAAAGGCCCTGCCGCACCCCGGCCTCCCAGTAGGCGGGGAAGAGGGATCACGCCCTCTCATCGCAGACATGTCAGCACTCACCACAATTGACCAGACCCTCTTGCCCCGACCTGTACACAGGCCGCANCTGTTCAGTAAGGGCCTAAGCCATGAAAATTAGGTGCAATTATGCGGTACATGTTAAGTTCTGTTAAAGATGACAGGAAGACGGACGATTGTCCCTTCGGCACGAATTTAGCAAAAGGTTTCGGTTACATGAAAATATTATTGAATTGAAAGTGATTGCAGCCAAAAATGAATGTGCGAGATGATCCGCTCGGAGGGAAACTCCTGTGCTGCTGGCTGGGCCGAGTGCTGAAGTCAGACTAAAATCATGGCTTCGGCTTCCGCTAATGGTGGCCGAAGATGGCGCCAAAAATTACGTGAAAATAATATGAACCATCTTAATTTTAATTAATATGCTACAAAATACAATTTCATGGTGAACAACATGTTGGTGGTATCCGTGTGATTAATTATAGTGTTAATTATGTATGTGGTTGTGACATCACTGCGATGTCACCAATCTAGAAACATCAGTAAAAACTGTAAGACTTTGATAGGCAGTCTGCTGTGAATAAAAAAAACATTGAACATAATTAGTATACTAAAATTTACTGGAATAATGGTAAACTGAAAATGCATTTAAGTTACTGGTATGTTTCGCAAGTGTATTTCAGTTTCTGGTTTATTTCACCGATGGTCAAGTCCAAGTGTTCCAGCTTGGGTGGGCTCTACGAGGCTATCCCTGAATAGGGGTGTGGGTAGCCGTGTTCATTTGAGGTTTTAATAAAGAAGTGAATTTAATTTATCTGGGAATTTTTTACACTTTCTANGTTTTAATAAAGAAGTGAATTTAATTTATCTGGTAATTTTTTACACTTTCTATTGTTTCGGGATTTTATTTCCACTGTTTAACCACACTTGGGATCACGGCCGAATCACGCAGGTGTAAAGGAGGCAAGCTGCATCCACAAATGCTGGACACCTGGACCGCTTGTTATTTTCCCACCTGTGCGCGGCGGCGCGGTGTTGCTTTCCGTTTCTGGTTCTGGCCGTCTCGCGTCGTCGTCGGTCGTTCGCGTCTGCCGGCGAATGAGTGAGTGTGGTGGCTATTATAGACTCTATTATTAAGCATGCATGTCGCACTTTGTATGAACGCTGTGTACACAGGTAGGAAGAAAGCAAGCAGTGAAAACAAACTATTTGTAAGTGAATAAAACTGTAAATATGTACATAAAACAATTTAATAATGAAAATATATATATAAACAAAAAACAATATGACAAAACCAAAAAAAAATATTTATAAATCTTGTACATAGAATTTAATAATCAAATGTACATAAGGTGATCATCTTTTTTAATACGCCAATGTATTAATCGTTAACAGTCCTAAGAATGTTAAAAGTATGAAGGGAAATTTAATTACCTTTTCACGTAAGTTGTTATTTTTAATAGTTTAGGACGATTATTCATGCGATTAAACATTCGTTTGATTTGTGCACTATATTATCAGATAGCGCCCATTGTAAACTAGGAGGTGTAATTGACTGTGGATGTAGTTTAGGTCCAAATAGAGTACTTAAACTAGTTTTTTCCTAACCTACTTTAAAACTATATGTTATTTGGGCCCGCAGTATGTACGAGGGATTAATGTGTCTCAAGGGTGAGCCTCATACGCTTAAAGGACAGGGAATTTCATGCTAAAGGAGGCGTGCATCGTAGGGAAGAGGGATATTTGGCAGCCATGGCCGAGTTTAGGCCATGGACTACATCCCTAAGGGGGCGTATAGCAAAGCTATAGTTAAAGATGAGAGAGGGGAGAAAACCTGCACAGACACAGTAAAAACCCTCTCGACGGAAAAGAAGTTCAAACTTATCATGCATTAAAAAATGCAAAAGGAGACAGCAGGTTAAGGGTAACATGCTTTTAATGAGGGGAATTGAGCTCTAGAAGAGAAAATGGCCGTGGGCGTAAGCGCCCTTGGGGTATATAACTGATGTCAATATTTCTGTGCATATGTCTGCACAGTAATATTAACAGCAGCTACAAATTGCAGGGCCATCCTGCTTCTCGCAGTGTGTACCTGGATGGCTCAATTCTGGCNTCTGCACAGTAATATTAACAGCAGCTACAAATTGCAGGGCCATCCTGCTTCTCGCCGTGTGTACCTGGATGGCTCAATTCTGACACCAACTCCGTCTTCCCTCGTCCTTGCTGATGCCAGGAGCTCCACGCAGGTGAAGGCGGAGAGGACTTTGCGAGGAGCCACTCCCTCTCCACATTCTTCAAAGTAGTCGGCGGTCCTGCATGTTGCCAGCTCTGCTGTGATACTGTGACCTACCAGGTCTGGAGGCGAATCAGCTGGCCCAGGCATAGGCCGTGGGTAAAGGCGGAGAAGACTTCGGGGGTAGCCACCCCCTGTCCACATCCTTCAACTTGTCGTCGGTCGTGCGAAGCTGGCTCAGCAGGACATCTGTGACCTACCAGGTCTGGAGGCGAGTCAGCTGGCCCGACGTGGAGACTAACGCCAGCAGCTTCGGAGTTCCGACGCATTCCAGAGCCATCTTCTATTGAGCCATCCAGGTACCCGACGCCCACGACGGCGGCGCTGTTGCACAGGCCAGTTGGTCCGTGATGAAATAAAACTTGTGGTAATTTAAAGTTTAAGTATTTAGTTTATTATAATAATATAACAACAGTTCAGCGAGCAGTTGGAAGAACATTAACAACAAAACAAAAAACACATAGAGGTGACGGTGCTAGTGTCGCCGCCATAGATAATATAATTGCGTTTATGTCACACTCCAACATCCTCCCTTGGACATAAACCCATTCTGGTTGAGCAGTAATCAAGCTTCAGTTGAGGTGTCCCTTTAGTCAGCGTGTCGGCCACCATCTCATTTGTCTGAACGTACTTGATTACTATCTTCTTCAATTGTACTTTGTCACGTACAAAGTGATGACGTATGTCGATATGCTTGGTCCTGGAATGATAGTTTTCAGAACCTGAAAGTTTAATCGCGCTTTGGTTATCACAGAAAACAATAACAGGTATAGCGGCTAAGTGTGGCCATATTTCCTCCTGCAATTGTCTGAGCCACATAGCCTCTTGAGTGCAGCTGGAAAGAGACATGTATTCAGCCTCGGTAGTGGACAACGCAACAGTTTGTTGCCGACGTGAGTTCCACGTAATTGCGCCACCCTGAAATATAAATACATAGCCGGTACATGATCTTCTGTCTTCTTCATTGCTTGCCCAATCTGCATCGCAATAGCCATGTATTATATTCTCTTCATTATTTTTCTTGAAAGTTAATGCGTAGTTTTGAGTATGTTTCAAGTATCTCAAGACTCGCTTCAGCGCCATCCAATGCTGCATTTCCGGTCTTGAATTAAATCTACTCAGAGCATTTACAGCATAGGATATGTCGGGACGGGTTCCTTGTGATAAATATAACAATGATCCAATTATTTCATGATATGGAACTGTATCTGCCATTGAATTTTCTTCTTCATTCGAGTTAAACTTTGTTTTTGGATCAATAGGTGTTTTTACACCCTTACAACTTGACATACCATATTTGCTTAATATTTCTTGTATATATTTCTGCTGGTCAATACTTATAGTCCCATGTTTTCTGTCTTGATGTACATGCAAACCCAGGCAGTATTTAAGTTCTCCCAAGTCCTTCATTTCAAATTTGGAAAATAAGTTCTTCTTGATATAATCTCTAGTACTCGTAGAGCTTGTATACAAAATTATATCATCTACGTATACAGCTAAAAACGTTATATCATCATTCTCAATCCTATAATAAATACAAGGATCAAGTAATGACTGCAACAGACCTATTTCTTTAAGTGTATTGCTCAGTTTCTGATTCCACAGTCTACTGGCTTGCTTTAGTCCATATAATGACTTTTTTAATAAGCATACTTGTGTATCATTTTCTTTGAAGTTAGAAGGTTGACTCATATATATTTGTTCTTCTATTTCGCCCTGTAAGAAGGCAGACACGGCATCCATCTGGTGCATTTGCAAATTATATTTCACTGCTAATGCAAACAAATATCTCAGGGATGTATATCTGATTACCGGAGAATAAACTTCATTGTAATCCAATCCTTTTCTTTGAGCGCATCCTTTGATCACTAATCTTGCCTTGTATTTTGCTATATTGCCTTTTTCATCTCTTTTGGTTTTAAAAACCCATTTACAGGATATAGCTTTCTTACCGGCAGGCAAATCACACAACAACCAGGTATTATTTTTCTTTAATGAGTTGTACTCATCATCCATAGCTTTACTCCAATGACTGGATTCAGAGCTAGATAGAGCCTCTTCTAGAGATGAGGGATCCTCACTTACAGCCCAACATGCATAGTGTAAGTCTCCATCCTTTTCTATAGAAACTGGTTTTCTTCTACGTGGTCTCGTGTTTACATATTTATTCGGAGAGTCATAGGAACTGTCAGTGCTCGGTTCATAGGTTTCATCTTCTCGATCAGACACTTCTCTTGTAGAGTTAAAACTGTCGTCTGATATCAGTGTAGAGATACTCTGGTCGTGGTTTGCGGAGCCAGGGTTATCTTCTGTCTGAATCTGAGCTTGAGCAGGTTCCTCCAACGGCATAGACATCTGTAATGTGGTATTGGGGTTCACATTAGATATAGTTTTATCATAGTGGCAGTCTTCTAGAAATATGACATTCCTGCTCTTAGTAATCTTCTTTGTATTTGGATTCAATAATCTGTACCCTTTGGTATTTTCGCAATATCCCAGAAATATCATTTCTGCAGATTTTGAATCCCACTTCAATCTTTTCTCCTTTGGCACGTGAACCATGGCTTTGCAGCCAAATATTCTTAAATGAGAAAGGTTTGGTTTGATACCTGTCAGTTTCTCTTCGGGTGTCACGTAGTCAAGGACTCTAGTCGGAGAACGATTTACTATGTGAGCAGCTGTCTCCACTGCCTCTGCCCAATATTGCTTTGAAAGTCCAGCATCATTCAACATGCATCTAGCGCGCTCGACGAGTGTGCGATTCATTCGCTCGGCAAGCCCGTTTTGTTCAGGCGTGTACGGCGTGGTAGTCTGATGCTTGATGCCGGAACCTGACAAATAATTAGACAAATGATTATTAATATATTCTAAACCATTGTCGGTGCGAAGAGTTTTTATCTTACTCTCCAGTTGATTTTCCATTTCCTTTTTATATACTTCAAAGACTTCTTTTATATTCATTTTGTTTTTTAGAAAGTAAACAGCAACTTTTCTAGAATAGTCATCAACAAAGGTGATGAAATACCTGGCTCCTCCCATTGAGGGCATCTCCATAGGGCCACACAAATCCGAGTGTATTATCTCTAGTGGGGCCGTTGCCCTGGAGCCAATATTCTTAAACGGAAGTTTTGAATGTTTACCCTTTAAACACGGAATGCAATTACTTTCACTGTCTTTAGTATTGGATAATTGTACACCCTCAGTACATGATGGCAATCTAGTAACATCCTTGTAATTTAGATGTCCCATTCTCCGGTGCCAAATATCTAAGCTCTGACCCTCTGGTTTTGAAATCATTGCATTTCCTTGACATATATTTAATTTATACATGTTATTAGTCAGTCTAGCAGATGCTACTAATTGCTTTTGTGCATTGTAAATCTCACAGCCAGTTTTATTAAATATAACTTGACAGTTATTCTTTGCCAACTGACTCACTGATAACAAGTTGGTACTTAATTGTGGAACATATAAAATATCTCTCACCTGTATGTGATTTATTTTACCATCTTCACCCAAGAGATCCAGGTTTACATTACCTATCTTTTCTACGGCGACTGAAGTACTGTTGGCAACCATTATCTGTTGAATCGGAGGTGCCCGGACATCATACATCCAGTCAGATACATTTGTCATGTGTGAAGATGCGCCGGAATCTACATACCATTCCACTCTGTCAATTTGTTCATGAACTGTTGAAAAAACTGCTGCAAAACCTTTATCATTAGTTCTCCTTTTGCTTTTACAGAATTTACTGAAATGTCCATACTTGTTGCAATTATAGCATCGGGGACTTCGGGGGCTATCAGGCTTATTGTACTGGTTATTTTGATAATTATTTTTGGGGGTATTTTTATGCTTTGTATAAAGAACCGAGACACTTGACTCCTTAACTTCTTGCAGTAGCTTCGTTTTGATTGAGTCTGTACTTATCTTTACACCGGAGCTCTCCAACCCCATGATCATTGGCTTGAATTGTTCCGGCAAGCCAGCCAACATTAATGTGCCCAACCATTCATCGTCTACGCAAAATCCAATATTCCTCAACTTGTGTGCTGTGGTTACTATTTTATTGACGTATTCTTCAATACTTGAACAGCTATCTAGCGTAGTGTTCACCAAATCCCGGAGTAACCCAACTTTTCTTGTTAAACCCGAGTCTTCAAATGCATTCTGTAGATTTTGCCATACCTCGGTAGAAGTCTTTGCATCTTGAACGTGGATATAATTTATCGGATCCACAAGCAAAATGATTTTCGACTTAGTCTTGAGGTCACGCTTCGGATCTATTGCACCGCCGTCGGGTTCAACGCACTCCCACAAGTCTTCGTGCTGTAAAAACGTTTGCACCGCAAACTTCCAGGTGCTATAGTTCTCTCTTCCCAATAATTTGTCTATTTGCACGTTAGACATAGCCATGTTACTTCGGAGCAAATTCAAATTTTTGCTTTGTAACGGCTAACTTAAAAAAATCAGAGAAAACTTCGCGGAACTAAAAAACCTTTTTTTACTAACGGAATTACTCTCACAACTTTATGACTTTAACGGCCGTACTGGGCCCATAACCTGATGAAATAAAACTTGTGGTAATTTATAGTTTAAGTATTTAGTTTATTATAATAATATAACAACAGTTCAGCGAGCAGTTGGAAGAACATTAACAACAAAACAAAAAACACATAGAGGTGACGGTGCTAGTGTCGCCGCCATAGATAATATAATTGCGTTTATATCACACTCCAACAGTCCGCGGGCTGGTATTTGAATATTCCCAGCCACTCCAGAACCTGGACATCCCCTATCCACCACCTGGGGACACGACGAGTTGCGGAATAGCCGCCACACCCTAGCTGCTGAAGTCGCCTCGTGCTGGCAGATGTCCTCGTCCTTCGCTGGTCTCAATCGATGGGTAGATCCCGGAGCGGCGCAGCCGCCAGCACAGTGTTCACTCCACGACAGCCAGACTCGTATTTCAACAATTACAATTTAAGCGTACATGACTTGAGATGAAAGTAAAACTTCTAAGGTGAAAAATACGTGAATTAGAAAATAAACAAAATTAAACTCTGAAGTGTTTGTAGGGGTTTCTTTGAATTCTTATGTGCTGGGTGTGTCTTGTTCATCTTTCGAATATGAGCTTTTTTTAAGTTCCCCATAATTTATGTATGCTTATTTAATTTATTATTGTAACGCTCTCTATTGGTTTTTTTCTATACTGTATGAACTTTGAAAATTTANATGTATGCTTATTTAATTTATTATTGTAACGCTCTCTATTGGTTTTTTTCTATACTGTATGAACTTTGAAAATTTAGCTAAACTTCATGGTGTGGTTCGTGCTTCGATTCGTCGACCGTATTGATGCCGGCTTAAAGAGAAACTTTGTTAGAACATTTTTGCAACGCGTAAAACCTGTATTTGAGATAGAATTTTCAATTCGGTTTCGTCTCTTAAATAGAAATGATATTTGTACGATTTGGTGTACCAATTGTTAGGGGTTTAGGCATTTATAGGCACATTTCTCGTTTTAGTTACGTAATTCCAACAAAAAAAATATTGGAAATGTTTACAGTCCGATATATAAGTAAACAAACCCGTAAGTAGTTCTGTATTTAATACATGTGGAGGTAGGAATAAATTAATGAGATAATAATAGTCCAATCTTTTAGGTTGCACTGTAGCACGTAGTGTTTTTTCATAATGTTGATAGTGTAGTCTGTGATATTTCAAATGTAAACGAAAAGCCACTAAAAATGTTATTGAAACTTTCAGATATTTAAACTTTCTTGTGAATTTCTGAAAGAAGATAGATTTAAAACTAGTAAGGTTATTTAATTTTCATACTGTGTTTATTTTATCCATATTTTGTTACGATGATATTCTTTTCCGTGGGCGTAGGCAGGCGTAGAGTAGTGGTTGACCAAATAAGGATTTCTAGTATCCAGTTCAAGTACATGTTCGAAATAGAATAGGTAACTGGCAAATACTACTTTACCAAGTGACTACCACTGTTACTTTGGAATAAAAGGTATATATACAGAAGTGTTGTATTACTGCTAGATTTAATTTTTCGAAAACGTAAATGTTCATATACTATCATCGTATCATTTGCAGTATTTACGTATGGCAATTCATATTGTGATCTAACTTATAGCAAANGAGTGACTACCACTGCTACTTTGGAATAAAAGGTATATTTACAGAAGTGTTGTATTACTGCTAGATTTAATTTTTCGAAAACGTAATGTTCATATACTATCATCGTATCATTTGCAGTATTTACGTATGGCAATTCATATTGTGATCTAACTTATAGCAAAGTGTTATACTTTATAAGTTTGTAATCTTTGCTTAACTGATTTTACTCTGATGTTTGTTACATGTCATATTTTATCCCTCTGATAGTAAGGATTTTACTATTAGGGGATAGAATGAAATTTAAGAAGCATCTAGTTTCAGTAGAATGAGCTAAATGTATNTAGTAAGGATTTTACTATTAGGGGATAGAATGAAATTTAAGAAGCATCTAGTTTCAGTAGAATGAGCTAAATGTATATTAAGCTAATGTTTAATACCCTCTGTTTAGATGTTTAGCATGGTCATAGCTTTTTGTGGTACTTAGTTGACTGCAACACTAGTTCAACTAAGTTATTTAAACACTGATCTGTTCAGTTGAATAGTGAAGGAAGTCCTGCTTGCACTGTTCTTACACTAAACCTGGAGAAGCATGGAGACCAAAGTATACTAGTGAAACCATGTTTGCGGTTGTTGATTCCAGTGTACAGGCCTTATTTACTTAGGGTTTTGCAAAAAAAAATAAAAAAAAATGGATTGTAGCAACAGCAGTAATGAAAATGCTTTGAATTAGAGTGCTCAGAAGTTTAGCATCAGTGAAAATAACCTTTATCTTCAGAAACCATTATTTCCAATACTGTTTTTGAAGCATAGTACAGAAGGAATATGTATGTTTATAGTTTTGGAATGCAGTACACAGGGAATGGACAGGCAATTATATATGTATGGGATTAATGTTTTTTTTCATGTGGCTGACATGATATAATATATTGCCTCAGAAGATACACATAAACCACTGCTGCAGAGGAATCCCTGTAATATTCTTCAGTGATGCTTGTGCAGGACAGAATTGCATCTTGAAACTGACCCTATCCTTGAAGCTCTTACAAGAAGAGGACACAACTTTTTGACCATAAATTTATTGTCTCTACACACTCGTTCCTGCCAAATACTGATTTCGGACTGATAGGAAAACATGTGAAAATATCAACCGTTAATTTTTNTCTACACACTCGTTCCTGCCAAATACTGATTTCGGACTGATAGGAAAACATGTGAAAATATCAACCGTTAATTTTTCTGACTATAATCATTTTCCTGTGATGATAATACTAAAGGCAAGAAGGAAGAACAAATTTATGGCAGTACAGTTACAAATAAATGTTTGTAATTGTTAATCATGGCTTTTCCAAAAATAAAAAATTCTTGGGGTAAATTGTANGTACAGTTACAAATAAATGTTTGTAATTGTTAATCATGGCTTTTCCAAAAATAAAAAATTCTTGGGGTAAATTGTATGCATCAACATTACTAATCACACTGAACATGAATTCAATAGGGTCATTGTGATATTCACAGCAAGATGCTGATACTTCTGAGGAGTATCAGAAATATATATTTAAGTTTTAAAAAAAAATATTTCCATGTTTTTAGACATTGCCCTATCAATGTGCCTGATATATATTATTTTAATGATTTCGCTCATGATTTTTATTCCTCTAAGGAATGAATACAAAAAGCATTTTAATTTTCAGTTTTAAATTGAAGTTGAATAGTAAAAAAATATGTAAAAGACAACATATATTTTAAAGTTTAAAAGTAGTTTTTGTACATGTTTTGTTGATACAATTTCTCTATGTAATATTTTGTTTGAAAATATGTACAAGCGTATCTGCAGTTAATATTTATACCAGGCATGTTACATNTACAAGCGTATCTGCAGTTAATATTTATACCAGGCATGTTACATTAATCTTATATTTTACTATTTAATGTGAAGGAAGATGATTTCATTATTATTTTATTTTGAAATTTGAGTTTTTGTGACAAGTTTCACATTATGATGTTGTTTGTAGTAAGTCAGTTACTTTTTTTTAAAGACGTTGCGACAGAATGTCACCTTTGAACTGTGGAAGGTAGAGAGAGTTCAGTTTGAACAATCTGGGAAGACAGACTTGCGGGAAGCCGCTCTTGTATTTTTGGAAGAATTTTAATTTTAATTATGTGTTAAGTGGAAGAAATGGACACATCCAGCTACGTGGGTAAAATGACCAAGTGGGCAAAGCTTGAGAAGATGCCGAAAACAATGCATTTTAATAATAAGAGGAAAATAAAAATGTATAAGGTATTGCCAACCAACCTTGGTTAATACGCCACATCACTTCAAAGCACAATAAACCTGCACAACATATTTTATTTATAATTCTAATGTGATTCAAACATCAACACCGAAGTCCACACCCTGTTTGAAGCTAGACATTAAAATCTTACAAACTTGAAATTTCTTTGTATGGCAAAATTTTGAAATCAGAACATTTGATTATATTTTTAACTGTACCCAGACTTTACTGGGCATTAACAGACAAATAAGTCAAGCAGGAATTAAAGTTAGATGCTACACCAATTCTTAAAAAGTTGTCGACATTAAATATTGCACAAATGTGCAATGATTTTTTTTTTTTTTTTTCCAAAAGCCTTAGTAAATATAAATCACATTAATTGTGATAAATCTGTTTTATTTTTTTCCATTATTTTTGTTTTCATTTAATTGGTTACACAGTTGAGTGTTGTATACTGTTTTGAGTGTAAGAGTAAGATAAATGCCTTGTTACACATTGACATTGAGATCTTAATGGTTCATGGCTCTTGTTAAAGACACACAGTACATCCAACACATAGTTTAATTTTTTTTGTGTTTTTTTCTGTATGTGTTTTGTACCTTGTGGGCATATGGTCAGCACCACATCTGCACTGGCATCAGTCTCAGTCAGTGGGTAATGTTTGGCTACTCTTGAACAGTATTTTTCAGTGTGAGGGGCAATACTTTGACATAATTTACACAGTATCAGAGTAATTAAACACAAAGTAAAATCTGCAACCTATTCTGACGTTAGCTATAACTCAAATAGAGCGGCTAAATTTGAAACGGCTTGGCACAAGAAATACGTCAGCCCTTACATTTCCATACTAACATGCAATACTACACAGTAAAATTCACTACACTGAATACATGTACTCACCCATGTAAGCAGCGAATATACCTCCTTGATGTAACTCAAGTATAATACACGTTTACCTTCTAGACCTGTACTAATGTGACTGTAAACTCCACAAACACTTGTATTTCTGTACAATAATTAGATTCAAAACTTCACAGGAAAGAATTGCAAAGAAACACTTGTATTAGCACACTCCATTTGTAAATCACAAGCATTCACACGAAACACCAAACGCTTGTAACAATATTCCAATACTAGTCTTTCCCACACACACCAGCATACAATCGTCAAGTGAAACTGCAGTAAAATTAANGTACTCACCCATGTAAGCAGCGAATATACCTCCTTGATGTAACTCAAGTATAATACACGTTTACCTTCTAGACCTATACTAATGTGACTGTAAACTCCACAAACACTTGTATTTCTGTACAATAATTAGATTCAAAACTTCGCAGGAAAGAATTGCAAAGAAACACTTGCATTAGCACACTCCATTTGTAAATCACAAGCATTCACACGAAACACCAAACGCCTGTAACAATATTCCAATACTAGTCTTTCCCACACACACCAGCATACAATCGTCAAGTGAAACTGCAGTAAAATTAANTGTAACAATATTCCAATACTAGTCTTTCCCACACACACCAGCATACAATCGTCAAGTGAAACTGCAGTAAAATTAAAAATGGATGGTCAAAATTGATGCACATTTGTTCCTCCATCGTTGCAGAAATGTATCATGGCGATACATGTAAACTGCACGTAAACAAAACCTTGTAATGCCCATTTGTATTATAATACATATTTTTTGTACTACTTCCATGCTNTGTAAACTGCACGTAAACAAAACCTTGTAATGCCCATTTGTATTATAATACATATTTTTTGTACTACTTCCATGCTGCGTACTACAATCCTCTCATGAATATCAACAAGGTAGGCCTAAGCCTTGCAAAATTCAACAGAGTAAATATTATTCCAATATGGCTTCATTACCGTGTTTTATTCCTCTATGTCGTGTGATTCACGCATTGTTAATTAAGGTTTAGTTTCCAAAGGTGTTCTTACATTTGACATGGTTCAGCAACCCAATTGAAATATATTTTACATAAATGTTATGTATTTTACCACAAAAATTCTTTTATCTTATCTTCATAGTCCTTTTCACTATCACAATAATGCAATGCCCCTATGAAATTCATATTAAGTGTGATTAGTAATGTCAGTTTACCGTATGTGCTTATATTATTTTTCGGTTTTTGGAAAAGCAGTGATTCTTTTAGACTTGATGTTGCAGCTTTGGGAATTTTGTGCCATCAAGTGAATGAACATACGTTGTGACATTGGAATGGCATGAAACATTATTATGCGAAATTTAACTGGAACAATTGGGCTGGCGAAAGGAAGGACCAGAGGTAAAGTGGTCATATACTTTTTCTAGGAAAGGGGGCTCTTGCATGGTCAAGCAAGAAGCAAACAATCATCACTCTATCAACAGAAGCAGAATATATCACTGCAGTATATATCACCCAAGAGCCTACATGGCTCTGTCATCTTTTGTCTGACATTAGACTCCCAGTAACTATTGCTACAGCATTATTTGAGGATAGGTAATTAAGGATGTATAAGTATGGTTAAATCAGGTAAGTCCAGCATAGATGGTTTCAGATTTTGTCTTGAAGAATAACATAAAAGTGTCTTTCAAAATTGGTATTCTAGGTAGAGATTGGTTGGTTGATTTCTGCTCTAGATGCTAACAGAAGGGGAGCAACTTTAGACTCATATAATTTGTCTATTTTATGTTCTTGTAAATGAATGCATTTTAAAACTTGATATTGGTATAAGCTCCAAAATGTCTGGAATCGTGATGAAACTGGTTTTTCTGGTTTAAGTATGAATCCTCTTGGGAAGAAAGGTGTTGTAGGAGTTGGTCAAAGAGGCAACAGAAGCATACACAACTGTGTATTATGTATCTACAGCGGGACGTGTATTTGCATCAACTCATTTTTGGTCATTATGGAAGGGTACGGATAATATACCAGCAACATTTAATGCCAATATGGAGAGTGGATTTATGCAGCAGATGTCACAGAACACCCAATACTGTCATAGTCTATTCGCGGTTTCTTCACACTTTTTGAATAAAACCTTTAAAAAATAACTTAATGTATGATGGGATTGGTTGTTTGCTAATATGCAATGTATTACAAGCGTTTTATACTTCTGTTAACATGAAAGTACCTTATTTTGGTTAAATTGGATTTTTATTAATATATTTATATGTAAATTATATGTAATTTATAATAAAATTAGTATGAATGTAAACAGTGGGAAAATAGGTGTGTTAGTAATGCCAGAAATTATTGAGAATATGGGCTTTTCTGAAAATAAAAGAAAAAATCACTGAAAGTGGTATATTTCCACTCTACTAATTGCACAGAACACAGATTTACTAGGGCATTAACGTATTACCAATACAAACTACAAATACGATAGTGGGAAGGGCTATGAAGATAAGGGAAATTGTGGGGTAAAATCACAAAAAATGCAAAAACACCTTAATTTAACATTTGTCTGCCCAATTTTGTAATATGTGCCCACCTGACCTATTTTTACCTAACCCCACGATGAGTGAATCACTATTTTACATTTTTAATCTAACCTAGGATTACAGGGTTTTAATCTAACCTAGGATTGTAGGGTGTTATTTTAACCTAGGATTGTAGAGTTTTAATAAAACCTACAATTTAATTCTAATCTACGATTTTAGGGCTTTAATCTAATCTACAATTTTATTCTAATCTAGGATTTTTGGGTTTTAAAGTATCAGTAAAAAATACCGGACATATATGAATTAACTCACCTAGGTGCGTGGCGGGTACAATTCCATGGCCCTCTGCCAATTCAACTACCGTCATGCATGACTTGCGCCTTACCTCACTCGACAAAACACCATGATCTACTAAAACGTCCAAATAATACCCGCCACTTAGACGACTGTAACGCACAGAAGCATTCGTACTTGCGCCCTCCATTCTTAAATCACAAGCCTTCGCACGGCCGGATTCGAATGACACAACTCACGAACCGCACTGTATTGCATATAAACAGCAATTGAACACAGTTCACGTCTGCACCGACAGCATTACATGGCGTCTGGCGTAAACAAAGCGGCCGAACTCCTTGTATTTTAACTATTTTATTTTGTATGTTCTACTTATTTTACCATTATGCCCTCCTCAATTTTAAAANTATTTTGTATGTTCTACTTATTTTACCATTATGCCCTCCTCAATTTTAAAAAGGTAAGCTGTGCAGAACCCATTTATCAAACATTTGTGGGTGTACTATGTTACCTTAAGAAAAGTCCATATTCCCAATAATTACCATAATGCCTAGTAAGTAATAGTTCTTATGCAAAATATTATTACACTAANAGAAAAGTCCATATTCCCAATAATTACCATAATGCCTAGTAAGTAATAGTTCTTATGCAAAATATTATTACACTAATTGTGCAACAATGCGGTGTGTTGTCCATTTGGTGTAATTTTCTAGACTCAGTTAAGCTTTGCTTGTGTGAGGAGGATGAATATCCCATAAGTAGAACTTTATCACGTCTTTTGATAAGTTGGAAGTAACCGTGAATGGACTATGGTGTTAGATGGCCATTTATTACATGTTGAGTTGAATACAGTTACTTTTGCAAGAGAGAACCTAATAGGCCCCTAACTATTTTAAAATTGTCACCTCACACTACAAATGTGCTTTAGACAGTGTACATGTTTTGGTCCTCTTAAACAAAAATGGAGCAATGCTGTAAATGTTTTCAAGATAAAAATCAGCAAACCATCAGCAAGTGTGAATTTGTCAAGTAATTAAAAGTACCGTAACAAAAACAATTGTCATGGAACTCACTGGCTGAACAGAATTGATCCAAATTTTTACAGCATAATTCCGCAGCAATATTTGTCACTTGATGCAAGTTTCATGAAAACCCATTCATCCNTGATCCAAATTTTTACAGCATAATTCCGCAGCAATATTTGTCACTTGATGCAAGTTTCATGAAAACCCATTCATCCGTCACAGTGGATCTATGTGAGACTACGTTTGGTTACAGGCTTTTCAGATTTTTTTTTATTCTGTCAAGAAGCAAACACTCAAAACTTGCAAAAGATTCATTGCTACAAAGACGTAACACTTCTTCCTGAGCTACATGCATGGGCCTTTCCAGAACAAGATGGCACTGAGCTGCCTTGCTGACCAAGCTACTTCTGAAGNAAGGGCTATGAAGATAAGGGAAATTGTGGGGTAAAATCACAAAAAATGCAAAAACACCTTAATTTAACATTTGTCCACCCAATTTTGTAATATGTGCCCACCTAACCTATTTTTACCTAACCCCACGATGAGTGAATCACTATTTTACATTTTTAATCTAACCTAGGATTACAGGGTTTTAATCTAACCTAGGATTGTAGGGTGTTATTTTAACCTAGGATTGTAGAGTTTTAATCTAACCTACAATTTCATTCTAATCTACGATTTTAGGGCTTTAATCTAATCTACAATTTTATTCTAATCTACGATTTTTGGGTTTTAAAGTATCAGTAAAAAATACCGGACATATATGAATTAACTCACCTAGGTGCGTGGCGGGTACAATTCCATGGCCCTCTGCCAATTCAACTACCGTCATGCATGACTTGCGCCTTACCTCACTCGACAAAACACCATGATCTACTAAAACGTCCAAATAATACCCGCCACTTAGACGACTGTAACGCACAGAAGCATTCGTACTTGCGCCCTCCATTCTTAAATCACAAGCCTTCGCACGGCCGGATTCGAATGACACAACTCACGAACCGCACTGTATTGCATATAAACAGCAATTGAACACAGTTCACGTCTGCACCGACAGCATTACATGGCGTCTGGCGTAAACAAAGCGGCCGAACTCCTTGTATTTTAACTATTTTATTTTGTATGTTCTACTTATTTTACCATTATGCCCTCCTCAATTTTAAAAAGGTAAGCTGTGCAGAACCCATTTATCATACATTTGTGGGTGTACTATGTTACCTTTAGAAAAGTCCATATTCCCAATAATTACCATAATGCCTAGTAAGTAATAGTTCTTATGCAAAATATTATTACACTAATTGTGCAACAATGCGGTGTGTTGTCCATTTGGTGTAATTTTCTAGACTCAGTTAAGCTTTGCTTGTGTGAGGAGGATGAATATCCCATAAGTAGAACTTTATCACGTCTTTTGATAAGTTGGAAGTAACCGTGAATGGCCTATGGTGTTAGATGGCCATTTATTACATGTTGAGTTGAATACAGTTACTTTTGCAAGAGAGAACCTAATAGGCCCCTAACTATTTTAAAATTGTCACCTCACACTACAAATGTGCTTTAGACAGTGTACATGTTTTGGTCCTCTTAAACAAAAATGGAGCAATGCTGTAAATGTTTTCAAGATAAAAATCAGCAAACCATCAGCAAGTGTGAATTTGTCAAGTAATTAAAAGTACCGTAACAAAAACAATTGTCATGGAACTCACTGGCTGAACAGAATTGATCCAAATTTTTACAGCATAATTCCGCAGCAATATTTGTCACTTGATGCAAGTTTCATGAAAACCCATTCATCCATCACAGTGGATCTATATGAGACTACGTTTGGTTACAGGCTTTTCAGATTTTTTTTTATTCTGTCAAGAAGCAAACACTCAAAACTTGCAAAAGATTCATTGCTACAAAGACGTAACACTTATTCCTGAGCTACATGCATGGGCCTTTCCAGAACAAGATGGCACTGAGCTGCCTTGCTGACCAAGCTACTTCTGAAGAGGGGCCGCAGTGGCTGAGCGGTTAGCCTGCTCTCCTCCTACCAAGGCAAAACGGGATCAATTCCTGGCCAGGCCACTCCTGGATTTTCACATGTGAGAATCGTGCCGGACAGTGCCACTGGTAGGGGGGTTTTCTTGGGGATCTCCCATTTCCCCCGCCCTTTCATTTGGGCTCTACTCCATACTCGCCTCAATCACCATCATCGGCTCTCAAGACCTTGCTGTTAAAAGCCGCCTAAATCTCTTCACTCAGTCACTTAAGCCTCGATTACATTGAGCAAGTTACAAACTGCTAGTTGGTGAATTCACTAGCTGCTAGTAAACTCTCCCAGTGTAATCATTTTCACTAGCAGATTGTAAACTATCTGCGAGTAAAGTTGAAAGCCGGGCTACTTACTCGCTGGCGTGTGGGATTGTTAGCTAGTAAACCGGCCGTGTGTCATCATAGTTGCTAGTGAACTAGCTGCGAGTAACTCGGTGGATCCTGGTTTCAGTGTCTACAAAATGTTGACGGAACTAGTTTGTGTGGGAGTCGTTATTTTAGCTCATGCTATCAAATAGGAGTTTAAAAATAAAGAAAAGCAGAAATTGAGACAGAGAAAAGTGTGGGTGAAACCATGGATAGAAAGACGTCAGAAATATGGTGCATCGATCAGTTTACTGAAAGAGTTGAAGGACGAAGATGCTTTGGCTTATCGCAATATTTTGAGATTAGACTGTACCCATTTTGATGATTTACTGCAGATGGTAGATGGAATGCTCAAAAAAGAAGATACGAAAATGAGAATGGCAATCCCAGTAGCCACAAAACTGGAAGTTACACTACATTATCTAGCAACTGGTGATTCCTTTAAGTCTCTAGAATACCTGTTTCGAGTTCGCGAATCAACAATATCAAAGTTTTTGCCTGAAGTACTCTCAGTGATTTCTCGTGCCCTTGAACCATTCATTGAGATGAGTAAAAATTAATTTACTAATTAAAAACAGTTTTAAAAAAAAAGAATGTATTTGATGAAAGTATAGTTACAGTGGTGTATGTTTGTGCATGTGTGTGTGTATATATGTATGTATATACACACAAGTATGTAGTATTACACTGTACTTCGTCCAAATGTTAGAATCATAACCTGTCCTAAAACGTTATCATCGTCGTTTGAGGAGACAGACTGCGAAGTAAGTGAATAGTCAGAAGATGGTGAAAATGCAACATTGCTAATTTGTTGTGGGTTTGAATTAAGCGCAGGCTCTAAAGAGGACAGCTTGGAACTAATTATACAATTTTTAATTTCCTGCTGTAGTAAGATGGCTTGTCACTGTGGTAGCTGACGAAGCTCAGCTGCAACCAACTTTCAGAACTGGTCGTACGGTTTCTCCTCTGCTACGTTGTGTGCAATTTTGTCGAATTGGTGAATCGCGACTGATATTTCAGAAGAGGTTTCGTCAAATGCTACTAGTTTTTAACCCTTTTTATTGGTGTCGCTGGTGGTCTCATTTCTGCAGGCGACTTCTCTTTGAAGCGTTCTTCTGAGCAGCTGTTGTCGTTGGTGAACACAACAGATTCCCAGCAGCTTTCACTGCCCTCATCTGGCTCTATTTCTTCACTGTTTTATGACAGATCCTAGAAATAATGACTGATTTAATTTTATTAAAAATATTAGTTTTTATTGATTTAATTTCATTTATGTTACGGATTTAATTTANTGATTTAATTTCATTTATGTTACGGATTTAATTTATTGCTTTTATTGTTTGCAGGTACCTAAAACAGTTGATGAATGGAAAGAAATCGAAAATAAATTCTTCCAAAGTTGGAATTTTCCTAGATGTATTGGGGCTATCGACGGGAAACACGTTATCATTAAAAGACCTAATGTTCCGGTTCAATCTACTTCAATTACAAAAAAACCTATAGTATCATATTATTGCTTTACCTACATTGACGTAGATGGAAATGGCCGAGCAAGTGATAGTGCAAATTTAGAGGTGGTACTCTGAATATTGCAATGGAAAGCAAATACTCTTGGGATACCTGAACATGCCATTATTATTGGAGATTATGCTTTCCCTTTAAGAACAAATCTTCTAAAACCTTACAGTAAAACTGGGCTCAGTGATGTGGAAAAAATATTTAATTATTGTCTTTCTCGTGCCAGAAGAGTTGTAGAGAATGCTTTTGGCATACTTGCATGGCGATTTAGAATATTTTCAAGACCAATTGAGTTGAAACCCGAAACTAATGATCTGTTAATTATTGATCTGTAAATAAATAGTCATTAAAATTAAAATACTTTACTCGCCAAATTTGATTTGCTGTTTCTTGTAGCCTAAACCTCTGCCAAATAATTTGCTTCATAAAACCACGCCAGCTTTGGTGAATAAACTTTTTCAGTACCACAGCCACTTTTCTTGTTTTTTTTTTCAATTTTGTGTAGTTCTTGTCTGTAGACATCTTTAATTGATTTCATTCTAGTCTTCAGTTGCTTCACATCCATTCCCCCAATTAACTGTTTTTCATTAAGTTCATTATAAAGGCGTTGGAAAATTTCACTTTTTAATTTTGTGTTGCAATAGTCTTTGTCTTTTATATTCCATAACAAAAGGGTACTGCTGGTAGACATTAAGAAATTCCACAATATTATTTACGTTCCACTTCATTTTAACGCTAAAACACCCAGAATTGTTCAGGAAATGAAAGAAAAAATAACAGCGTATTCACAACACGTGGTTTACTTGCTAGCAAGTTGGCTACTGAGTAAGTGGAAAGTTTTGTGTCTCATCATCCCATCGCACTAGCCGACTTGCCCGCTTCTAAACTCGCCAACTAGCAGCTTGTAAACTCACTCAATATAATTGAGGCTTTACTTCTGAAGAACATGTTCAGACATAATACTGTCACGCCAGAGTGGAAGTGAAGCAGTTATATGATAACAGCGGCGGCAAGTCAATGGAATGTTTTGAATGACAGGCAAGTGATAGGCCGGTGGCCGCGTATCTGTTACAGAAGGCGAGCCGACACGATAATCCTTTTTGCAGCGTACACTACTGACCCTGGGTGTATTGAGTTTCTGTACTTACCTGAAGAATTTTGTAGTGATTTGCTGCCCTAATTTCTCTAAGTGTGACTCTGGGTGCATCAATCTTTCCAGGTCAAGGCCAGCAGAGTATAAAAAATGTGTCTGGCCTCTAAGCTGGCAGTTGTTGAATGGATGAGTGGCTGAGTTTCAGCAATAGATGTTGAGCGAAGTGACCAGCGGAAAGGAAATCTGCGACCGCGAGTACCAAGCAGTGAAGAGTGCGGCTGGACTATTGGACTGGGTGCGTGAGTGAAAGACACCACAAATGATGGAAACAGACAGACTGAAAGTGTGTCAATGATGAGTATGAGTTAATTGACTATAACCAAACGGATATTAAGGAGGACGTTAATTAGAGTAAAAATATACATTAAATATTGCACTCATTAAGAAATAAAAAGAGTAATAGTGGTGATAGATAGGTTAATACTGTAAATAATAGCTGTGTGAATAAATTTTAAAAATTATAGTTCTTTTATTTTTATTTACACTATCTCTCACGTATTCAGATACACCCCTCAGGCGTCTTTGTAACAATATAAATGCTGTACAACTTGTATTCAATTTACACTATTTATTGCGAAGAGGTGTTGGAAAATATGACACTTCATATTGTAATTGAACTTGTACCAGAGTGTATTGGTTTGAAACCTTTACTCAACTTTTATAATTTTTTTGCTGTTTTATTGTTAAATGGTATCTTGTTACATAAATACAGCCGTTTACGTTATTATTAATATTCTCATAGGCTATTGAAAAATAATAAAGTTACAACAGTTTCTGTAAGAGTGTGAGATTTTACATACAGTGGAACCCTGTTATAACATCCAACATTTTCCTGCTTAATAAGCTGCCTTCTCTTGGTCCACAAAAATGTTTTCCAATACACAATTACCCTCTAATATAGTCTGCCCTTATATAAGGTTGACATTTCTTGGTGCCCTTGAGAAATGTTATAACAGGGTTCCACTATTAGAATAAAAGTTTTTTTAACTGTTTTAAATTTAGTAAAATGCTGCCAATGAATATGTTAATGCTCGCAGTGCATTAACACGTGAAGTGGTCAATCATGCTGTCCTTTCTCCTTCCTGCACGCTGCCCATCCTTATCTGTTCATAGCTAAATGCTGCTTGCATAGCAACAGAGACAGCCATGTCTCGCCAGTTCCTCCGTTCCACACCTGCAGTCTTTGTGACCTAGCCATATCATATTTGTTTGGTGTTTGGCTTTTCTTTTTGGATTTCGGCTTTGGATTGTGTTTGAAACTAACTAGATTGATTATTGACAACCTTTGTGCACAATTTTATTGGATTATGATTTGATTTACAGTTTGATTTTCGGTTTTGTGCTTTGACTAATTGGCGAGCCGCTTACGTTTATTGGTTATGATATTGAACGACTTCTGATTCACCAAGATGAGTGGAAGCGACGAGAGGTTATTTATACTTAACGGGGCATCATATCATTTCATTTTTAAAACTACATTTTAAATTAAATTCATTTATAATTTAATTTCATTTCATTTTTATGCCAGGGGTGATTAAATATGGATGTATTCTGCTTGGTAAAACTTTGCACTGCTCAATGTTTTTAACATGTTGATTGGCAATAGGAGAGTAAATATTCTCTTATTGGTCATAATTTTTTTCTGAAGACTTCTTCCTATTAAACAAAATAAATATTTTATTTAAAAACATGTTTGTCTTATGCCAGTGACAAACACAAACTTTAAGCAAAAAAAAACCCAAATTTTTAGGGGGTCTAAGTTAATTATTTTAGATTTTGCAACAACGATGTTACGATGGTATTCTTGGGAACCATGGATGCTCGTAAAGTGGGNCCCAAATTTTTAGGGGTGTAAGTTAATTATTTTAGATTTTGCAACAACGATGTTACGATGGTATTCTTGGGAACCATGGATGCTCGTAAAGTGGGGATTCTACTGTTGTTATGATTTTTAATGAATTAAGAACATGTTAAAGAATTTATAGGGAAAATGTCGAAAGATTAACAGAACCTAATTAATAACCTTTACTGTAGCTAAAAATTTTAAAATAAAATAAAAACTTGTCCTGAGTGTACACTCAGCCTGTGAGGACCAAATTTCCTCATAGGCTGGACAAGTAGGAAAATAAACTCCTAACAGGAGAATGTATAGACTAATTCATAGTTTGTCAAATAATTAAATGAACAAAGTTTATTGACTGTAACATAACCTTCTAAACTTTGCAATTACCATGCTTTGTGCTTTCAGCGGACAAATATTAATAGATATACTGTGTGGTAGGGCATTGTGGTTTGTCTGTTGAATGTGCAATATTTTATATGCCAATTANGTAGGGCATTGTGGTTTGTCTGTTGAATGTGCAATATTTTATATGCCAATTATGAAATTCATTTTGCAATAATTATTGTGGAGTTTTAACAAGAGACTATAACATTGGTNAACATAACCTTCTAAACTTTGCAATTACCATGCTTTGTGCTTTCAGCGGACAAATATTAATAGATATACTGTGTGATAGGGCATTGTGGTTCGTCTGTTGAATATGCTATATTTTATATGCCAATTATGAAATTCATTTTGCAATAATTATTGTGGAGTTTTAACAAGAGACTATAACATTGGTTTTGTGATTTATTAACAGAGATGGGAGATGTTCCAAAGAAGGAGCTATCCAAAGAAGAGCTCAAAAAACAGTTAACCCCACTTCAGTATCATATCACACAAGAGAAGGGGACTGAGAGGTGATTAATTTGTAAAGTACCATTTAAGTTGTTGCTATAGAGTTGTAATTTTTCTTAAATCCTTTTAATCCTAGAAAAAGTGTTGTGGTATACAGAATTAATCAAAAATAATTACCGATTCCAGACAGTCAACATACATGGGCCTTTATATATTAAATTAGAGAAAGTTAAATATGTTTTGGGCAATTAGTTTCAGCTTTATTTCAAAAGAATATTTAAGCCAGTAGTGCAAGCATCACGAACAGAAATAAATTTATAATCAAGCTCTTTTTTCAATGCTAAAGTATGTTTGCATCATGCTCTGTATTACTGCAAACATTCCTTGTTGTGAACATACATCTTTAAGATTAGAAGAAATAATTTTCTTTATGTAAATTTTCAAAGAAAATCACAAGGTGTGAATTCAGTCCTATGAATTGGAGGCCATGTAATCTGCAGCTGGTGTTGGTTTGCCTCACTGCCAATTCACAAGTGGACAACCAAACAGGTGGCCAGGTCTGTAAACCTGTGTATGCCACTTGTAAATTATAAACTAGCTCTCAGAGCCTTCCAATTTTTTTGTTATTGTTTCTCAATAATGGTATATTTGCATATATGGAATTTAAGTGCAAAGTGCATTTTTCAGTTCAGAATGAGCCATTTTTCTTCTGTAACTGTTGATGTAAAATGTATTCTTCCTTGTAGGGTTGTCATCTTAAAGCCCATATGCCACGATGGAAGATTCATTGAGAGATTCCATGCAAGCCTGCATGGCTGCTTGTATGGATGGTTCAATGAAAGATTTTGCCATCTGCTGGCCTTTTTCATAATTGGTCGTGTGCAATTTTCGATGTAAGGTTTCCTACAAGGTTGAAAATTCAGCCAATCAGAGAAAGGGTGGTAGTAATTTTGTTTATTTTGTTTTGAGAAAGAGTAGTAAGATTATTAAACACAACTGAATAGTAAATAAAAAAACCACGACAATGTTTACCGATTCTAAAATAGCATTGTGTGCAAATTATGGTAATTCGTGTTTATTTAACACTAAAGTTCCAGCTATAACAACAAAATTATAGGCTCTGTGCATAAATGCATAATGCTGAATTCATGAGTGAAGATTGTTCCTGAACCAGAGTTGCAAAAGTAAAATCATAAAAAATGCACTTGTCTTTACTTGTGCAGCAGCAAGTATCGTTGGATAGGTTATTCCAAAGAACCCTCCATAACTGCTTGCATGCAGGCTCGGGTAGCAGGTCACGTGGAATGTTCCGCCCCAGCCTGTACATAAAATTTTATTGTGGCATACAGGCTTAATCCACTTCCATTCTGCCAATCACACAATCTGATATACTCATAGGCAATTGGCACAGTTGGCCAATGTTCTGGAAACAGGTGGTCCTATTCCAAGGACCCAGGAGCAAATGCCTTAATTTAACTGATCAAAACTAGCACAGATGAATCTGCCATTATTCTTGCAATGACACTGGATCCCATCTTCTTCTAGTAAAACAAAACCAATGAACAAAACAGAACTTTGCAAGCCTTTCTGTATTTATCACATGTATGGGGNTCTTCTTCTAGTAAAACAAAACCAATGAACAAAACAGAACTTTGCAAGCCTTTCTGTATTTATCACATGTATGGGGTTGTAAACCACAGGGAAGTGTTTTAACACTTTCCTAATGGGTGGTCCTTTGCATACCCGGACCACCCCATGATCACGTCTATGGGTATGCTGAAATACTAACGTCTCAAACAGAGTATCATTATCAATGGCAGCAATAAATAACTGATTTACGTTTCATTTGAACCATATTTCATAGTAAGATAATTTTTTTTATGACAAGTTGAACAATTGATTATTTGAGTGTGAATNTTTCATTTGAACCATATTTCATAGTAAGATAATTTTTTTTATGACAAGTTGAACAATTGATTATTTGAGTGTGAATTCAGTTTTGTTAGTGCAGTCTTCAGACCTGAACAAAGTTGTTCTGCAGATGTCACATTTTGTGCCCAAATCTGACTGACTGGAAATGTAGTTTTTTGAATCAAATTCACACAGTTTACACTGTGCCTAAGCTTATGCAGAAATAAAACATTCAGTTTAAGAAAATATGTTCTGAATTCACCATATTGTTTTAAAAATCTGTTCCCTAAATGTTTAGTATATAACATTCAAAACGGATACCATGTCAAAATTATTTTTTTTTATGAATAATATTTAAAAATTTATAACCATTTTTGTTGCTATTCCACTTAGGCAATTTATTCTAAAATAGTGGTTGGCAATTTCAGTAGTCATTGTGATCTTTTAATTGAAAACTAAATTAATTAGTTTATTAAATGTATTATGGTGTGAAGAAGGCCAACATCCATTTGCAATTTTTTTTCTTTTGGAAAGGGTTGTTCAGCTACATAAAGATGGCCAAACTGTTAATTATCAGACTGATTGTGTTGTGTTTTAGGCCTTTCACTGGTAAATACAATAAGTTCTCAGAGGAAGGTATATACCTTTGTGTTGTATGTGGTGTGCAATTATTCTCTTCTTGCACCAAATTCGACTCGGGTTGCGGGTGGCCTGCATTTAACGATGTCTTGGAACAAGGGAAGATCAAATTGACAAAGGACACATCTCATGGTAAGTTTTTGGTGAGATACATTGCTGTGTGTAAATTGTTCTGCAATTGGTACAGTTAAAATTTGAAAATAATTTTTGAGGCCCTCTGATTATAATTTTTAGCTTTAGTGAGGCTAACTAAGCCTGTTGATTTTGAGATAATCATTATTTGTTTATCTTCTGTAGTAATGGTGTGATAAATTAAAGTTTTTTTTTTTACATCACATTGTTTTACGNAATCATTATTTGTTTATCTTCTGTAGTAATGGTGTGATAAATTAAAGTTTTTTTTTTTACATCACATTGTTTTACGGACCCTGGTCTAACTGTAACATGTTAGCAACTTCAAAGGCCCTAATATTCAGTTTACACTCAGTCATTGCTCCACTGTTTGTACCTCGCTATGTTGATTGTTGAAGTGTTTTTGCTTCAAATTTAGATAACATGAGTGGGCCAAGTCATTGAAAATTANACCTCGCTATGTTGATTGTTGAAGTGTTTTTGCTTCAAATTTAGATAACATGAGTGGGCCAAGTCATTGAAAATTAATGTAGAGGAACCATCATCATATCAAAAGAACCTTAAAGTCAAAAGTACATGAAAGAACTGTACCTAACTATGTTGTAAGTTGGTAAATTTAAATTGTGTAATGTACTCTTGTATGTACAATAGCAGCCATGAACAAATGTGTGAATGTTCAGTCGATTGAGGTCATTCGTTGGTACTGGACTTTTATTTTGAAGGGGTTGGGTTTGATTTGTGGCCCAACTATTTTGATTTTGGTTTCCTGTAATCAAGTGCCAGGATGGTTATGTGCTGCATGCAAATTTTGCCTTGTTTTCTGCTCCTGATTGTCCAAGCCATTTGTTCCACTTGATGACACTGCTGTTGATAAGTCGTATATTAAAAATAAGTTATTGTTCAGTACGCAAATTATTTCTAGCCAAAACATAGGTTACATGCATGATGTGGTTGCGGCATGTAGAGAGGATCTCGGTGTGAGCCAAGCCAACAATGGCAGTGGCTGANAAATTATTTCTAGCCAAAACATAGGTTACATGCATGATGTGGTTGCGGCATGTAGAGAGGATCTCGGTGTGAGCCAAGCCAACAATGGCAGTGGCTGAATCTGTTGTCTGCAGCAAGACTTGAGGCACTTTAGTATGGAATGCTCATTANCCAAGCCAACAATGGCAGTGGCTGAATCTGTTGTCTGCAGCAAGACTTGAGGCACTTTAGTATGGAATGCTCATTATCATCATTCAACTTTGAATACATTCATGCCTACCTGGGACAGGGGAAATTAATTTCTCACTTGTGTGTTGGACAGGTATGTAAACAACAAGAGAACTCAATACTGTACCATGTTTACTTCTGTATGCCGTGCATAATTCAGTATTGTGCAGTGCAGTGCATATCTACTGGAATATCATTTATCTTTCGTGAACAGTTGATAGCATTCCATTCTCATAATACAAATTCCTTGTTTCACTTATTGCCCTTTTTGTTTTATACTGGCAGTGTGCTGAAAGGAACCTTGTCTAATCTACAAGCAATGCTACAATACACATTCAGGCTAAGTGTTGTAAACTTTTGGGACACAGCCCAGTGCCACCCTCCTCCCTTCTGCATACTACCATATACAGAAAACTCCAGATTTTCCGGGATAATAACTGGTTAAGGGTTCACAGATAACCTAGATTTACGGTTAAAGCAATGGGGGTGAAAATGTTTACATACTGTGCACGTAGGTTATGTAAACAAATAATATAGTCGTGTAAGAATTCAATTTTTTGACAGCCGGTGTGTGGCAACATGTCATAAATTACATTATCATCACATACACAAAATCCTGTATCAGCTGATGCATGAACGATTCCAAGAAAATTTCGAGAATTTCATGTTGGCCAATTTGACAGCCTACATTTACACAACAGACATTGGAGAAATATGCGGGCAGGAAGGAGATTGTAGACAAATGTTTATGTATTTTATTTTTATATCATTACAAAACAGCGGTTATTAGTGTAACAAATCAAACTTTGTTCTAGAATAATGTGCAGGTGTTTGAACAAAATGGAACTTAAACCGTATGTGATAGTTGAGCTTCGCTTGTCTCTTCTTCATCGACTGTAGCTAGTGCTTGCTTACGTCGCCATGCACACACTTCATATTAATAGAAGTGACCACGCATCTGTCGCAGAGTATTTCTCAAATATTTATACTTTAATTTGGCGCAATATATTTCAAACCCGAGTTTGTTTTTTCCCCGCACGAGATGAAAAATTTACTTTTAAAAGGACTTGATAGATATACTTTCGTGACAGCAGCGAAATAGGCCACCGTGCTGCCATCTGTTGGCCAGTGCACACAGCTCGCTTCAGAAGCTATGCCCTCTTGAAATGACTCCTTTTTTATATGTAAAATACAGATATTCAAACGAATTCCCAGTGTTTTACATTTTCGCGACTTCTATAAATATTTTAACTTAACATATTTCCATGTGAGGCGATTCTGTTTGCTAATAATTTGGATTCTGTCTGCAATCACCAAGCCTTTCTGAGGCTGGCTTGCCATTTGGTTTTTTGTGTCCTCACTTCAGCTACAAAGCGAAAATAAAAGTTATTTATTTATTAAAACCACACGTCATTTTGCGATGGATTAATTTTTGCAACAAATAATATTTATGTTAATGTGATATTTTTGCTATCCAGTCGCACTTGGTACTATGGTTAATTTATAAATATCCTCTGCATGACAAACTACTGTAAACTACCTCATTTCGTGATTTTGATGAACAGACATAACTTTTAATCGTGAAATGCTTTATTATTATGAATGAAAATGTGTACTGTCTGACAATTTCCTCGAATTCCTAATACTTCCAAGTTTCACATATACAGTGGAACCCTGTTATAACATTCCACTTATAACATTTTCCTGTTTAATAAACTGCCTTATCTTGGCTCACAAACATGTTTTTGAATACAAAATTACTCTCTTATAAAGTTTTCCCTTATACAAAATCGAATCACTTGATTATGATCATCTGCTAGAAGTGCCATCTGCAGCGCGTAGCCCATGATGTATGGCCTGTGACGTGGGCTGCTGAAGTGGGTATATAATGCGACCAACAGTCTGGCTGTACACATTGTGCCTCCTGCTGTCATGGGTAAGGGAAGCAATTTTATCGAGTTGCAAAAACAGATTATCATCAGCTTTCGGGCCAAGGGGGGCAGCATTTCCGAAACAGCTATTTTTGTGAACTGTTCACGTGCCTCTGTGGTAAAGGTGAATCGTGAGTGGACGATTTGCGCCATTGGGAACAACCGCCGTCGAAATTGCGGAGCACCATGTGCTTTTGATGTCTGAGGTGAATGTAAATTATGACAGTGCGTGAAGGCCAACTGTTTAAGAAGCTGTAGAAATATGTTGTAAAAAAGCTTGTGAATTTGAAGATGTTGGCTTCTGTTCTATACTAGTAGGAGGCACTTTGCTGCTTTCCCACACTACACTACCTGTAATAAGTGCTATCAAATTGTATTGTAAGCATAGCCAGTATGTTTTGTTTATTTTGTAACTGTAACAGGGTGCTCTTGCATTACTGTATTACATTCCAACAAGTTTCTGGAAAACTCATTTAGATTTAGAACTATATACAACAATTTTCATAAATGTTGCAAAGTCACTTTTCACTTATAAAATTTGAATGTCTGCACTGAACAGGGAATTATTGCGCCAAAATGCTAACAATTCAATACCTTGCTAAATAAAGAAAATTTCATCATACATTTCATTTTCGGATTTTAATACAAAAATTGATATTCCCCTATATCTATTAACTTTTTATTCCTGCGTACAAGGTTTGCCAAGACATTCAGATACAGTTCAAATTTTTGGCTTGTATTTTTAAGAAGGCTGAACGCGTATGTACAAAACTGTCATAGAATGTCAACATAATTCAAGGAGTGTTCCAAGTAAATTGTTATGAAGTTACATGACTCTATTTGTTAAAAACAAGAAACACACAGGTAGGCGACTTGTGTTACAATTAAGGGGATAGGAAAGGTTGTGCCGTGCATGAATTAACAGAATAAATCAATGATGGAATTTGAACGACTGAACAGAATTCAATGGGTTTGTTTTGTCTGCTAGATATTTTAATTGCGTAGGCCAATATATAAAGCAATAGTCCATACAATGTATAGTTTTCAAATAAAAAATTGCAAATTGGTTTTTCAAAATCTTAGGGCTCATAACCATAAAATAAACATACACGCAAAAATGTTAGTCCAAAAATTTGCAAAATTATATCAACCAAGTCTCTACGATAGTAGAATTTTAAAAAGGAGTACATTTAAATTTTAAACAAATTTTCTATTTGACATTTTGAAAAAAAAAAAAACACTCACTCATCAATAGAAGATCTGTAATTTGGTATCATAGAATTCAAGATACTATTATTGCATTTGATGCAATCGTACCACCAGATTTCCATATTTTCAAAATGTATTTTCTAGTGTCTTGCTCTTTCTGTTTGGTGGTGCATCAGAGTAGTGGTAGCTTGAACTACTGTACACGTGCTGAGCCAAGACCATGCTATTGCCACACAGTTCTACTCCTGCCAAGTTGTAAACCTAAAATAAAGATTGACGAAAAATAATTGCTACAAAAGTAGACTTCATTTGAGTACCCATCAAAAGAAAAGGTAGTGTCTGCAGTATTCACAACACTATAAAAAAGCATGAATATATTTTTGTTTGATTAAAACCAGCATGTAAAACTACTGTAGTGTCATTTATGTACGACACACATGCGTACATATACTATATAGGCTATATATAATTTTGCGTGATAACAATTATTGGATTGCAACTTTATACTTAAATAACTTTTCTTCTTGATTTGAGTAATATAGACTGTGTTTCTTATTGTTTCACTGTACACCGCTCTGCATAAATATTCCACGCTAGACAAACACATGACAAACATAGAGAAAAAATAATTAATTTAATGAAGTAAAAGTTATTCATCAACGTTTGAAAACAGATGTTACGTATATGTTAAAAATAACTTACGGTTTTGTACATGTTGGTGTCTTTTTTTTTCTAACGTGGAGTAATTATTTTTCTAAGAATGCGAGGATAACAAAAAGTTTTTGTAGAACACTGTTATGTAGTTGGATATTGACTAATCAGAATAATTTAAGTTGTGTATTATATGCTTCTGATAGTAAAGATAGTTGTTATGACACAACATTCAAAACTGCAAATTCTGTGTTTACTTGAACTATACAACAAACCGCAAGTTCCTGATGCACGTTACGTCTCCTGCTTATTTCAACAACTCGTCAGCAACTTAAAAAGATGTAGTTAAATTAATTGCCCATCATATTCTCACAGAAACCATATTATAGTTATTGCAGGGAAATTATTATTTCTTATTATTTACGTGGCACCATAAAGTTTAGTAGTAGCTCATTTGGTTAGTAGCTTTTACTAGAATGACGTTCGTAGTTCAAAACCCCGTTTGTGTTTTTTTTTTTTTTTTTTTTAAGCAAAGAATTGTACTTTTGATTGTAGTAAGTTATAATTGACCTAATGCTCATAGAACACAAAACCTTTAATTTTTAAAACAGTTTTTCGGTGATTGGTTTTTTGACTGATAGATCAGTTAACATGTATCAAATGACAGCCAAACAACGAATAACAAATAAAATAACAACGCATAAGCTAATAAAAATATTTTTTTAATGTGAGTTGCATCTTTTATAATACTATTTTGCAAGGCAATATGAGCATTGTTTTTCATTCCGTTTTTATGTCTTTCATTGCGTTTTCATGTAATAATTATAGCACTCGGTTTGAAGGTTTAAACTGCATTAAATGTGAAGTGATTGCATTCATACATACCATTTGTTTCAACAATCCTAATGTCACCAAATAAACTGAATGAAAGGGCATACAATTTAAAGCTACATACGTATTTTCTATAAAGAAATAAGATACATATTTTCCTGTTTGACAACAGCGTTGACTTGGTAGCACAATTGATAAGGAACGATTATGAAGTGGGCCAATGTGGTTTCGAATCCTAGACATCATGATTTTCTTTTTTTTAATTGCATTAAATTGCATAATTTAAACTGTGACTATCACAAATATGTTTATTTTTCATAATTATTTTGCTAAATTCAATAACAAAAAATATTTAATTTGCCACATGCTATCACTTACTTCAATCAGTGAAATTGTTTCACTGAAACCACCAGTGGTTTTCCACCAATTCTAAGTAGAGCCATTTTCACTGATTCAAGTAGTTGAATTTCACTGCAAATCAGTGATTTTCCACTGATTCTAATATAGTGTGTGACCATTTTTGCCTTCACTGAAGAGTAAATGTTTGTCACCGTGTTAAAGTATTTTTAATGTGTGTCAAATTGTAATGTTTTGATCACACAAACACAAAAATAATGTATTGCTGTTATCAAAATAAATAGTGAAACATTAGAATAAACAATAACATTACTGGAATGATATTAGGCAGGTGTACCAGTTTTTTTGGCTCTTCAGTGTATCTATACTTACTTGAATGTAAGCAGTACGTTGGGAATGAAACTCTCTTCTTGTCCAGTATGCATGATAGTGTCTGACCTTCCAAGACTAGTTTCTTAACATCTACTTTCAAGCTACCGATCAGACTATTCCGTTGAACTAATTGTGCAAACAATGCAAGTAGGTCTTATTAACATAAACTGTGTTGTTTTTCCCCCTCTGTACTTGTGGATTGCTTGAAGGTATGCCATCAGCAGACTTCTTATTGTTTTTTCAATTATAACCTATTGTTATTACTTCTTTCTTTACCTAGAGGTAGCCCAATTTTATGAGAGGACATCTCAATGATTTTCCCTTTTGTAACCTATTTGTCAGAAGTTTTGCAGACACTGCCATACTATCAGTTAACACCTTGTCATATGGAATTATTATCTGCCTTACTACCTGAATCTAAAAATCTTCCATATTTGTCTTTGCTTGGTGTTTTTATTGCTTTTTGTGTACAGTAGAAAAATATGTTGCTGCATCCCAAACTTCAGCACATTACAAATTATTCCTCTACATTGGCTGTGCATAACTTTACCTTTTGTAGAACTTGGCATTGTTCACACTACATGATATTGTTTTACATCTTTGAAGAGACAACGAAGGGGTCTTTACTCAAGTGAAGAGAGACAACAGTACTTCCAGCTGCCCCTCCCTGCTTTCAGAGAAATGCACTTTGTGCCCTGTTTTGTGCTTCTGCACATTCTGCTCTCATTTGAACTGTGCTTTAAGTAACGCATGAATCATGACTGCACAGGATGCTCTTCCATTGTTTTGGATAGTCAAATGGTTACATATTTTTCATCAGTTAAATTATGAGCACATTACATGCAATGGTCTTAGATTTACAGACACTGTATGGAATTTAAGTTCAAAATGCAACCACCTCCTGGTCGATGGTATGATCACTACAGCACTTTACAATGTCAGTCAAAAGTCTTTGGCTACTGTTTACATCATTGGTCAAGGTCCTTTCAAAGTATGATGTGTATGAATCATTCTACTTATATGTCTGGAGCATAACCTCATTTTCCTCCTTGCGTGTTTGGCAATTGGCACCCAGGTTGCATGTGCACAGTTCCCTGTTGGGTGCAGTCTTAATAACAACTTTGACTCTGGAAGTGCATCATTCTTCATAGCCAGTTCATTGTCTAAGTATCTGTAAAACAGATTAAAAAATATTTGTTATTATTGTATTTATGTCTTACAGTTAGATGTACTTTGCATGGCTTGTGTAGGTTACATTTGCGAAATAAAGTTGCCACTTGATTTATTGCTTTTAAAAATGTACTGCTCAAAGATAATGCTATTTTACTGTAGTCAGTAAAAATAAAATATTTTCATCTTTCAATTTATACGTCACTTTGCCAGGCAGTTATCTACAAAATTTGGGCTCACCTAGAACTAGTGAGGGGGTCTGTTTAAGTGCGTCTCAACAGGGACTACCATCCTGGCTGCACCCGAGGATTGTTGATAATGGTCAATATAGCTTTGTTGCTTTCAGTTCAGCGTTCCCTTTAGTTGAGCATGGACTAGTAGTGCACACGGGCCTGTGTAGTATCAGTGGGTACTGGGAATTTAGAAAACTATAATTGTGTTAGGGGGAGGCCAATTAGTGGGTTTTTTGACCCTGGTCGGCTGCAATGTGTTTTAGTCCTACATCTGATGCCGTATCTATACCTATTCACTGCTGCTGAAGATACAGGTTATGAAAGACCCTACATTTTTAGGTATCAATGTATGACAACATTCACGGAAGAATGTCCTTTTAAATGTTATTCTAATTGCTAACGTAATAGGGATCACTTCTGACTTGACTTCAGACTGACCACTTACAAACCTACAAGATTTATAGTAGAAAGTCTAGTACAGCTTGGACAGTGACTGGTAGGTGGACTTTCATTGACCCTATTCGTTGTGTGGTTTAAGGAAAACTCAAGCTGTCTGACTAGCATACACTAATACAAGCACATTACCACATTTTTACCCCACATATCTCATTCTGTTACAAAGTTGGATTATTGGATATACATGAGAGCAGTGAAGTTTTTCAAACTATGTATATTTTAATCACAGTAATATTGATCCACATTGTAGCTACAACTACTTAACATCCCTGTCACCAGTGAACTATGAGGTGTACATGCCTTTATGCTTTTGCCAACTCCATAAGTTGTAGATCACAAAAATAGCAAAAATAACAAACAGTTCCTTAGATTAATAATTATTTTTCCAGCTGTCACCATCCTTATCCTGGCCCAAAACTCTGTAACATGACAACCCTTTCTGCAACAAGCAGGAAGGGTTGGGTTTTGGGGAGGAGGGGTGACATGGGAGGGGCTACTTAACATCTCCCTCCTTAAATTATGTTAACAGTTTTAAAAAAATTATTTAGTTTCAGTGACCCAAAAAGAGACTGGAGATATCAGTACTTTTAACAAGATTGTTACGAATAGTAATACTCACTTGACAACTCAGACCTATCTTGCGAATGCAGTGTCTTCAACTGACAGCTGGCTCTCTGATGTAGCGATAAACTGAATGGAAGAACTGAATGACAAGTAGTCTGATCATGGAGCTCATATGCTTCACAATCAAAAGTACCAGGACACCCCGCTAAACGTGTGTTTAACATAAAGGGTGAGACAGTACTGCCATCTACTGCATGGAACACATGGTAAGCGATTGCAGAGTAGTTTGCAGATATAGTCGGTTCACGACTGGAAGAAACTTTTGAAAATCAACCTTTGAAAAAACACCCTAACCGTTAGCTACATGCATATAACATTACAAACAGCGGTGAGCGCGGATACAGTTATGCCGTTAGGTTGCCAGCACAAAGAGAGGAAATAGTTCTAAAGTTTTAACGTAATTGTTAATTTATCGCTTACAAATGGGTTTCGAAAAGACTTGTATCTTATTATGCCAATTATTAATGACGTGATGCTAACGTACTTTGATTTCAATGTTTCTTGCATACTCACAAGATCACGCTCAAGGTGAAAGTAGAGCGGCCATTTGTTTACAAACCTTCGTTCCGTGTGTTGTTGGCGAGATGTGGTCGACACACGTGCCAGAGAATTGGTGCGATTATCTTGTTTAACCAATAATAATTCATTTACTGGTTTTTTTTTTTTTTTATATAATCCTCTCTTTATTATTTCTTGTTGTGCCGATTTCTTTCGTTTCTGATACCTGTATAAGAGATTACTCGTAGTGCGTTCTCACGTGTTTAATATTTTTTAAATTTATTTCAGGTTTGCTTAAAATTTTATTTATTGTATTTTACGTTATATGTTGCGGTAGTTTTTGTGTGCAGTCATGAGTTCTAGCAAGGTGAATAAAAGATAAGTCACCAACGCCAACAGGACATCATTAACCTCACCGAATCGTTGTATTCCCTAATTAGGCGAGGGGAAATGAAACCCTGCAACGTCGCGGAAAGAGCGGCAGAAATGTTGAAACGCTTCAGATCCACAGTTCTAAGGTATGTTAAAATATATGTAGTATTAACCATTGCGTTTGCAAGTTGTGTGTGCTAAGGTCAATTATGTTGGCCTACGAAATGTGTTTACAAGAACATAAAGAAAATTTGTTAATAACTTGATAACATCGTCGAACGTTGTCTACGTGTCTTTTTAACGTTTTATTTGGGTAATTATTAAGTTTAGGGGGCTTTTCTGTAAAAAAAATAACAATAATTTCACGGAAAATGGTATATTTCCACTCCACTAATGATGCAGAACACGAATATACGACGGGCATTAACGTCCGACTAATTTCGTAACATGTGCCCACCTAACCTAACAGAACCTATCCCCACGATGGGTGAATCACTATTTTACATTTTTAAACTAACCTAGGATTGTTGGGTTTTACACTAACCTAGGATTGTAGGGTTATATAGACTCAAATGTGAGTGTATGAATCACCTAACCAAAAGGTGGTATTACAATGTGTAATTAAAAATAAAAACTACTTTGTGTTGGAATTTGTGTACCCCTGCGAGGGATTCTTCATAAACAACCCAATATATACAGTGGAAATTTATTATAAAGACAACTGACAATGGTAAGGAAAATTGCCTCTATAGTGAGTTTGTTATAGTCAATTAATTTTATATAGGTTATGGAGAGATGGTGCATTTTAAGATTCTGAAGAAGGAGCTTGTTTTGTATTTATAAGTTACATTGCGGCATTAATTGCCATTGTTATACGTCACTAAATAGATTACAGTCGATATAACTGGAACTTCCCCTACTATTAAACATATCTGTATCACTTCACTAAACATGAGAGGACATCGTAATCGATGAAATCGCAGTCATAATCTTTTAAGAAAACAATTGTGTATTAATGCATTTCCCCAACACCACTGTTCTACAGCCATTGTCTTTTAGTTATTGTAAATTATCAGTGTCATATTTTTCACTTTCAGTGCTACATAGCCAACCTAATTTGCATAATTTAAAAAGGACCATAATTCAGTTACTGGGTCAACTACAGTTACTGATACCAAAAACATACAAGGGTTTGTTTACAAATGATGTGTGACAATGTGATATGCTCTGCCGTGTGTTAGTTTAGGTTAGTTTAATAGGTGGCAGGTATTGGTTACTATATAACCCTACAATCCTAGGTTAGTTAAAAAATGTAAAATAGTGATTCACTCATCGTGGGGTTAGGTTCTGTTAGGTTAGGTGGGCACATATTACGAAATTAGTCGGACGTTAATGCCCCTCGTATATTCGTGTTCTGCATCATTAGCAGAGTGGAAATATAAGATTTTCAATGAATTATTTTTATTTTTACAGGAAACCCTATAAACTTAATAATTACCAAAATAAAACGTTAAAAATACACGTAGACAACGTTCGACGACGTTATCAAGTTATTAACAAATTTTCTTTATGTTCTTGTAAACACATTTCGTGGGCCAACGTAATTGATCTTAACACACACAACTTGCAAACGCAATGGTTAATACTACAGATATTTTAACATACCTTAGCACTGTAGATTTGGAGAGTTTCAACATTTCTGCCACTCTTTCCGCGACGTTGCAGGGTTTCATTTCCCCTCGCCTAATTAGTGAATACAACGATTCGGTGAGGTTAATGATGTCCTGTTGGCGTTGGTGACTTCTCTTTTATTCACCTTGCTAGAACTCATGACTGCACACAAAAACTACCGCAACATACAACGTAAAATACAGTAAATAAAATTTTAAGCAAACCTGAAATAAATTTGAAAAATATTAAACACGTTAGAACGCACTATGAGTAATCTCTTATACAGATTTCAAAAGCAAAAGGAATCTGTACGAGAAGGTTAGCACAAATTAAAGTCATACGTTATGAAAAATCAAATAATAAAGAGCTGATATTAGTATAAAAAAACCGATAAATGAAATATTAGGTTAAACAAGAATCGCACAAATTCTCTACAGTACGGCCATCCGGGGGCTTATGAGAGATTGGCGTTGCCATGTTAATGTTGTTGGATGGACTCCTTGAATGTTGACACATTTCATTGCAAAGTATTGTGTCTATAATATGTAATCAAAGTGAAAGTTTTTCTCCCCCACCCAATCCCCCAGTCAAAATCAAACCTATATATACACACACACACACACACACAGAGAGAGAGAGAGAGAGAGAGAGAGAGAGAGACAGACACGCACACGAAACATCTCATTTTTAATACTCACATTTTGGGTTTATATAATGAAATGTTTTTCGTTTGCATCACATATTCTTTTGTGTGAAATCCTCAAGATTAAAAACTTTACGCTTGTGGAATATCCATTAATAATATATACATTACTTTTATGATGGGTACGTGCATGTAAGAACACATGTACACACACAGTGGAATGTAAACATTGCATGTAAACATTGCCATGTGACTACCACATGGCAATGTTTTTTTACCCTTTGGCAGAAGGATACAAAATGGGCTTGAAAGTAGATCTTTAGCAGGGCTTCAAGAAAGTATCTTCCAGTCATGAACTGACTATAGCATGAGACAGCAGAATGGGACGGTCTGAGTAACTCGCTGACTTTCAATGTGGTTAAGTGTCCAGGTGCTACTTGTGTAAGAAGTCTGTGCGTGAGATTTCCACCCTCCTGAATATCCCTATGCTCACTGTTTCCAATGTTATAGTAAATAGGGAAACCTGAAGTGATGTGTACAACCCAAAAGCGTGCAGACTGACCTTCCATGTTAACAACCAGATATTGTTGAGTGTTAAAGAGGGTCATGCAGTATAATCGTCAATCATCCATCACACAGGCAAGTGCCAAATGCCACTTCACATGCTGTAAGAAGCATCGAAACTTGATAATAGAACAGAGATAAACCATTGTGAGGAGAGTGATTAATCATGGTATACAACTTTGCAATCTAATGGTAGGTTTTGGTGTGGTGAATGCCTCGTGAATGACACCTACCAGCTTGTATAGTGCCAACTGTGAAATTTGGGGGTGGTGGGGTTTACAGCGTGGTCACATTTCTCCTAGAGAAGTCTTGGCCCCTTATTGCTTTACATAGCATTGTGAAGGCACAAGTTTGCTTTGATATTTTAACTGCTTTCATGTTGCCTACTGTCGAAGACCAGTTCAGGGACGACCATTGTGTCTTTCAACATGACCGAGGACCCGTCCATACTGCAGAGCGTGTGAGGGAGTGATTTCATGACCACAACGTCCCATTAATGGAGTAGTCTGCTCAAGTTCTTATTTGAATCCAATAGAACATCTCTGGGATGTTATGGAACTCCAACTTCATGCTAGACCACACCAACCCACATTAATACCTATTCTTTTTATGGCACTCCTTGAGGAATGGGATACCATTCGCCAGGAAACCTTCTGCCTGTGATAGTGCAGGCTGTCATCAATGCTAAGGGTTGGCCAACACCGTATTGACTGCCAGTGTTCCATAATTTTCAAGTGGGTGTCCGGATACTTTTTATCATATAGCTAGAGAGGGTGAAAAATAGTTTTAACTATATTGATGCTTACAAATGCTACAAGCATGTTTTTTTTTAGCTACAAATTGCTATAACCTCCACAATTTGCAAATTTACATAATGCAACATTATCATTCCTATCTAGCTAGTAAATCTGGGGTTATATTGTCCAACTATTTGTTGTGTTATATTTCAGGTTGACTGTGACCTGAGGCTAATGTTTCAACACATTGAAATGTAATATGCATCAAACAAACACTGTTGCTATTAATGCACAAGAGTTGCATAGATACTGCTGAGAAACATACTTAAACAGTGTCTCATTTAGAAGTTGCTTGCAGTATTGTGCTGCAATCCTGAAAAGTAATGCGTGCACAATTTTTATTTTGCTAGTCATTCCTGGTCTTACAGTGAGCAAATGTTTGCATATATCTCTTGTAAGCTAATAAAATTACTTTATTATAAATTGATAAGTTTTGATATTGTTCATGGGACATCCTTGTTTTATTACGTACCATAGTTTTTGGTTCATATGGATACTAAACTTAGAATTTCTTTTGAATGAAATACAATGCTGCTACCAGAAATTGATCAAATTTCATCATCAGCAATGTTTGTTATTCTATTAAAGTTTAATTTAGTTTGATGCAGGTGCTCAGTTTCATAAGCGAAAAGTGATTTCCTCATAAGAAAATCATTTGTTCAATGTCACTGCTCTATGAAATTTATAAATGCTAATAATTTATATGGAACAAAAAGTAAATGCTATAAACTACGTACATAAATGCTATCTTTCACCCTCTCTACACATAGTGTAGTGCAGTGCCGGGCTTGTCTCATGGTATGTGCTCATCCAGTCCTATCTTTCAACTACTTGAACCATCATGAATCATTAATGAAAGTTGTGCATGACTTCTTGCATGCTCCTGCTGTATTATTATTCATTAGCTCACATTAGCTGCATGTTAAGAGGAAGGAGAGTCGTGGCTATCCTTCAAATGTGGGGAACGCACAATTCTGCTAATGAGCATTAACCTTTGCAATAGGTGATTGCCTGGTCATTTGCGCATCCTGCTGCAGTAGATTGACTGCCTGTTGAATACATTAAGTCAAAGTCGCCGGGGTTAGAGTGGGATCTCACCTTGGCCACAAATTGCTGGCTGGAGCCCAGTTTGCAATCCTTGAAAACATGCAGGTTTCCTCAACTAGCACAAGACTGGCTACCATCTGAAAGTGAATGAGTACTGGATGCTGGCCCTTACTTCATCCTCGGGGGGGCTAGGGGTCTCTTGTCAACTTTCTGCAGCTAAACATCTCTAGTGTACCGTTTCGCAGTTTAGATGATAACATTAACTTTAAATATAAATAATTACAAACAATAACAGATAGTTCCATTGCTACCTTCCCATTAAACTACGTAAGCCCTTACAGCCCAGGTTCTCGCACATATTACAATCACTTTTACATAACCATGCCTAAAAATGTTTGCTATATATGCATCAATATAATAGTATTTTGAATCTTAATGGATTTAGTAAATATTATTTACATATTTAAGATGTTGACCTCTCTATAGTTTTGATAGGTTACAGAGTGTCTTGTTTGGTTGCTTTTGTTTTGTCTTTTGCATTTTGTAGGGCAGATTTTACTGCTGGAGTTGCTGCTTCTTCCTTGTTAACTAACAACTATAGCTTATGTTTTGTATTTTATGCACTTTTAAGGAAATTTATTGTGTAGTCAAGAGTTACTGCATGTTTTTTTATCATAAATAATAAGTAAAAATTTAGTTTCTAATCAATTTTAATTTTAATTTGATAACAGTTATTTCTGGTATAGCCACAGAGTGGTTGCAACACAGAAACATTATTGTTCCTAACTTTTTTTTTTGCAATAACTGTTGTGTGGTGTACTCATTACCTTTGTGTAGGATTTAAAACTGAAATGTTCCTTAGTGAATCTATTGTAATTAATTCCTTTCTTCTAATATGTTATATAATAATGTTACAAGTTCAATGTCTAGTAATGTCACCGTTCTCAGTTGTTCCTTTTCTCCTGTCTCTGCTTTTGCTTATGTTTGTGTGTGAAATATGTGTATTTGTACTGTCTGAGCTAGAATTACTCATACATTTATACTAGTCCCATGGGAAATGACAATTTGGGGGGTGGGGGAACAGAAGTTAATTTTGTTGCCCTTTCACCCGTTCATTTATGTACACTTTTTGAAATTTGGTTTAGATATGCCGAAAATCTAAACAAAGACTTAGCCTACTTTCAGTAGATATGTGTTAATACAAAAATAGTTTTATAGTTGTTGAAAGCTGTTGTCATGCTGTGCTATATTTGGGAAAGTACAGAAATAGCCAACAAAAAAAATATTAAGTTACAGAAACAAGACAAACAATATATGAGGATCTGAGTAACATCATTTACTTGAAGATTAGTTACCAACACTACAAAAATTATATTGTAAATACAAAAACAGAAAAATATACATTTTCTACAGTAATTATTTTTTTCAACTAAAATCTTCTCTCATGTAGTTTGATACCACTTTTCTTTGAAAATATGCCTTGGCAGTAATTACATTTTAAAGTAATGATTTTGAAAGAAAAAAAAAGCATCTCTTAACTTTAAGATTATGGCTATATGAGTACTTTGAAACTAAGAAAAAAAATTTCATAAACAGCATCTTACAAGAAAAGGTTTTAAGGAAAAATACAAATTAAACATAAATGAAACTGATTCTATACTATTAACAGTTAACCCTAGATATTCTACAGATTTTTTTTAGTTCATAACAAAATTTTACTTCAAACACTTCCAAACAATGTCTTCCTGTAGTCCTTTCTTGAAACAAAAGTCTGAACTACTTTTATGGCGTCAACTTTTACAAGCAGTTCTTTATGGGCATTGCAGAGGACTACATGATTTAACCTAGACAAAGTAGCTCTTAGGTACCTTTCAGACACCTAAGTGCACTGAAGCTCCTCTCTGCTTCAAAACTAGAAGTAGGAGACACTAACAACAGCTTAACCAAACATTGCACATTTATAAATAAGTTTTGGACTTCTGGGCTCATTTCTTTAAAAGCATTCACATCATCACTAAAGTCTGGTGCACACTGGATGATTTTCCTTTAAGTTTTGTTAAGATATTATTTTAGAACTAGGCAAATAGCTCAAATAGCTATGTAACTTGGTTAATCGCGGGGTCCGTCACTGGTTTTGCAGCACATGGTATGGGTTTCCTTGCGAACTACTCTGTCAACTAGTAACGCCAGTAGCCATAGCAATTTTTGACAGTTGACGAAAATAATAAACAATGCACTTGGTATGGCGAAGAAAGATTGCTATAGTTACACTTCTTTCAATTTTGGATCGTGAAAATAAAAATGTAGAAATAAAAGACTGTGGACAAGAGAATAGTTAGCCTGAAGGAACGAAAACAGGAGTGTACTGGCAATGCTTTTCGAAGGATTGAGGTGAGTACACAGATAACCTCGAAACTTTAAACAAACATGTTTCTTCTATGCATCTATTAACACGGTTATATTTTCTTTTGTCCACTTTTCCATGTGTACAAAAATACCGCCAAAACAGTCATGTTGCCATCTAAATAAAGTCACATGACACGTTTCCTTGCTCTCATTGGCTGAAATCAGAAACTAGCAAAGAAACGCGTAGAGAAAATAGCACCATTCAAATTACGGAAAAAGTAGTATACTAGCCAGCAAAACCGCACCTTGGCATCGATATTTCCAGTGGACAAGCACATCCAGCAACAAGCAAGGCTCCACACGTGCACTATCGTAAGGAAAATCGTTCCGTGTGCGGCAGGTTTAAGACAGGAAATATTTTTAGCCTTTAAAAATAAATTAATTTCTATTTGGAGGGATGCTGTGTCAACTTTGGGTATGGTTTTAAGAGTTCTGTTTTTTCCCCAGTGATAAGAACATTTTTCTACACCCCACTCTGCTCAATGACACCTTCTTGCAGTCCCACAATGGCAGTCTCGAAAAATTTATAGGATTCTTACCGGGAGTATTGCTCACAAGAATTCCACTAATGCTGATTTCTTCAATTTTGTCACAACAAGAATCAAAAATAGTCCTTGAACTTCTCTTCATTTCGTAGATCTCTTCAATCAGCTAGAACTGTCTCAACAGACGTGACTGTTCCAGAGAGAGTTTTCTTTCTTCCCTGGAACAATTTATTAAGTTGCTCAAGGAGGTAGATGACTTTCACCAAAATAAACTCAAGATATGTCAATCAATTTGAGAAGCAATGGAGAAGACCACTAGCTCCATCATAGTTATCCTCTGAAAGCTCACAAAGTGTGTCCAAAATTAGATTGTTCTTCTTCATGAACTCTTCTATTTGGGCTTTCCTGTATATCCACCTGCTTGGACACAGTGGTTTTATTTTTGAGATGTTGCCCACATGAGCTTTTGCAGTCTCTTCACAGATATGTTGAAATATCGGCTTGGCTTTTGTGCGTCCAAACATTATCCCTAGTTGATTATCTCAGTCCATTGCATTTTTCACTACTGATGAGGCATCACAACTCTTCTCATGACCAGGTTGCAACTCTGTGCCACACAGTGTATATACTCTGCCAGAGGTTGGTTGTCAATAATTATAGTCTGTGCTCTTTTCTTTGAGCCCTTCGTGTTGCCTGCACCATCGTATGCTTGACCGCGCAGACAAGTCAATGGTAAATCAAGTCTTAGTAAAGAATAACAGATTATTGATAATATGGCCTGACCAGTAGTAGAAACAGTTTTATAGAAACCTGAAAGGTTTCTGCTTGGATCTAAATTATCACACCATCTGATATAAATGCTCTCCTGTTCATCTCTGTTGATGTCTTGGGTGCCATCACATATAACTGAAAAAACTAAAGGTGTAGAAGATTTAACATTTTCAAGAACTGTGGCCAAAACTTCATTTCCCAGAATTCGGATAGTCTCATTTTCTACATCTAAATGCGTAAAAGCGGGCTTTTCTTGTTCATGTCTTAACCATGCCTTAAGATCTGGTTTATCTCCACTCCTTTCCCTTAAACATCCCATGAAATTATCTTTATCTGGAGCATGCCCCCTGATAGCCAAGCCCTGTCTGACCAAATACTTTATAGTGCAGATGATTACCACTAAACATTCACAACCAGTTTTTTTGTTGTTCCATTTTGACAGTAGATAGTTTACTTTTCAATAGGATTCTTTAATTGTAAATAACTTAGTAGAGCTTGGGAATGGGCTACACTTCTTTCGTGTTCTGTGAATTTGTTTCTAGCTTTTTCCAGTTCTTAAATTCCCTTCCCAAAAATGCTGTTTCCATTTTCATAGCTATAACTTTGTCAGGGCATATCTGTATGCATTGAATACAATAAAGACAACTTTCCCTATCGCAGTTCAGTATACTATCTCTCCTGGAATGCCAGTGTCATTTTTTTCAGCCTTTGCTCTTTGGGGAAGCTATCTAGAAAGTATTTTGGTTGAAAAAGTTTGTTCAAATTCTTCTAATACTTCCTTTTATTTTACTGCTGGGATGATTTTCCTGTTCTTGAGTTCATCTGCTTATTTCTTGGGGAACTGTACATAAGCAATAAGTTTTCATTTGACTTGTTGCAAGATCATAAGCCATTTTATACATTAGTCTCCATAGACAACACAACACTTTTCATGGTAAGCTCGTGTGGACAGTGTGCTGCAGTTTTGCAAAGAAATACTGTATCAAAATTATGCGAAAAAGCTTGCATAGAAAGGTTGCAACAATATCATGCGACACAAAGAAAGTATGAAGGATTTTTCTGTCTAAATTGTGCAAATTCCATGAGGTGTGGTGGTGGTTGTGGTTGTTGTTGTTTGTTTGGTTTTTTTTTACTACAAAAAATACCTATTACAGCTTGCAACAAGCCTGCATGGAAAAAGATTAAGAAAATATTATTATCAAAGATTTTGATGTGGGTGCTGTTGCAGGATGATGATAAATGCTTTCAGCACCAGTCTCTAAGCATGGATTCTGGTTCTCAATAGATGAATTTACTTCAGAATGTTCATATATCAAATAAGAAATAGCTCTAATAAGAGCAAGCAGGAAGTGATTAAGTGCATATTTTGATAATTAAGTATTTACTTTACACCTTGATAAAAAAAATTTGTTTAACAGTAGAAGCATCAAGTGATTTAACAACTAGGAAATAGCTTACAGCTATTTCTACCACACTGCACCTCAAGGGTCTTAAAATAATGAAAATACTGTGGGTGGCATTGCATAGGACAAAGCAGCGAGTGCGTAACACTGCCCCATCCTCAAGTCTGTTCGTCCCGAACAGACTCTGCAACGTCAGGCCCTTCGTAGAGTGCCAGTCAATCAATTTGGACAACCTTCGGCTCTGCTCGAGAGCCTTGACGACAAATCCGAAAGACCACATCATTGATCCTCTTCAGAATCCTGTGGGGGCCTTCCCAACATTTCTGTAGATTCGAGTACTCTTTTCGTCTGAAGGTTCTACAGCCACACCACTTGTCCTTCTTGAAATACCTCGCCAGACATTCTTCTCTCGTACCAAGTCTTCATCCTGTCACTATACGGTTGTTTGTGCCTTAAAGAAGGACTAATCCTTTCATTACCGGTTTGAAAAGCATTAGAGAATTTTCCGTTGAGTCTTCCTTAAGACCATGTCTACCAATCTGGTGCTGGCACTTACAGTGGATACTGCAGGTTGTGGCTGGATCCTCGTCTGATGTACCCTGAAGCACTTGTAACTGCTGTCAACTGCCTCACTCCCATTCTCGAGCTCACGTAACTGGTTCTTCGCCCTCCAAGGCACTTCCTTCATGGGACTACTAACCTCAAAGTCACTACTGAGAGGGATCATCACATCATTCGCTCCATACCATGGGCTTCTTTTGATGCTATGTCGCACAGTGTGCACAAGGCATCTCGACAATACTCGCAAGTTATCATGCACATTTTCCAACTGCTTTGTGAGGTGTGCAACATCAGCTCTTCGATGCGGTTTCTCAATCGTTGGGAATATGCACGAAGCTCACAAATTTCTTCATGCAAATGCTTGCAGGTACTCAATGAAGTCATTTGTTCTTCACCTCGCTGCCTCTTTTCTCACTAATGCTTCTATTTCTGCTGCTTTTGTGAGCAACAGGTACTCAGTTGCCCCAGCTGTCCACATAACCAATACTCCCACTGTTTGGGTGTGGGGCGTCAAAACTCTGTGGCATGAACCCGGGAAGCGATGTCTCTCAAAGCCAACTACAATTCCTTCAGTGTGTTCGTTATCCTGTCCTCATCTTTGTTCAGCGTCACTGTGCGTACTGGATGTCTGAGTGCGAGTTCCTGACTTGCTGACTCCACCTCCAGTGTTCGGGTTAGGGCGTTGTATTTGTTGTGGGGTACAGCCAGACGTACTGCTTGTCGTACCTCTGTGACAGCGATGGCATCAATGAAGAAGCCAACTGCGATGATGTCACGCGCCTCCTTGGGGCATCCTTCCAGAGATTGGTGGGAGAGCCACACAATGTCTTGCCATAGCTCCTGCAGTGGCTTCCCTGGTTGCAGCTTCGCAATTGGGCATGGAGGGCATTTCGCAGATATCGGTTGCCGAAACGTAGCTCCAAGACCAACACCAGTGTGGGGTACTCCATTCATTGTCACTCTGGCAGAGATTGTAGTATGCTTAGTGCGGGGCCTCTCAGTACAGCCGTGAGGTAGTATGCCTGCTGCTAGGCTAACCAGCCATTCAGGGTGGCGACTATTTCAAACTGGTGGTACACCGTAAGGGACAGGTTTAATTGAGACCCCCTTTCCCACTTCTGGCTGCGTGACACCGATGCTGCAGAGCTTCTGACTATTCTCCGAGGTGGCTGTGTTGGTTACGACTTGCATTGTTTCCCCACTTTTGTCGGCTGCTGGTGTGGTGTTAGTGGAACTTCGTTTCTGAAGAAATTCCTCCATCTGCTTTATCGCCTTATCCTGTTTCACTTCATTCTCGACACTGTCCATTGTTTCATTTACACTGTCAATCTTCTTGTCCACATTGTCAACTCTTTCATTCACGAACTTGCTATTGCCTTTTATTCTCCTGTCAACATTTTCATTTATTGTGTCTACTTTTCCTATCTACATGATATAGTTTCTTGTATACATTTTCATTTACAGTGTCTATTTTCTTGTCTACTAACTCACATTTGTTATCTGGTTATTTACATTGTCGTTTACAGTTTCTACTTCACTACTTATTTTGTTATCAAGGCTCTTTATATTTAGTCTTGCGCTCACTTGGCTACTTAGTCCTTCAATTAATGCTCACAATGCTTCCAGTTCTGCAGACATTTTTCTAGTTAACATTCACTGCTATGGTTGACCAAAACAGTCTTAATATTTCGGCATACAACTGTTACAATTAATTTATGTGTTATAATATCATTAATTACTTGCCTATAGCTTAACTTATTTACAGTTAAATGTCTCCATCCCACTTGTGACACCGTGTTAGATGGACGCTTATGGGACGTATCTGAGTTCGTGAGGGATGGAGGTCTTTATAAAAATAAAATAACTAAATTTTACTTGTAATATATTTACAGCATTCAATTATCTGGCCATTACTCTATTTCAACTCTAATTAACGTCCTTCGTTATGTCTGTGTTTTGTTATTGTCCATTAACTCGTACTCATAATTAACACACTTTCAGTCATTCTGTTGCCATCATTTGTAATGTCTTTTCACTCACGCATCCAGTCCAATAGTCCAGCCTGCAGTCGTATCTCTTCACTGCTCTGGTGTTCGCATTCACAGATTTCCCACCCACTGGTCACTTCTCTAGCCACACACTTCTCTTCTCACTAGTCCTCTATAGCCGAAACTCGTCCATTCAACAACTGCCGACTCAGAGGCGTAACACTCTTTTTATAGCCTCTGGACTTGACCTGGAAGGCCGCACCCCAAGTCTAGCTGAAAGACTCTAGGGCAGCAAACCGCTAGAATATTCTTCAGATAAATGCAGAAACTCAATACAACCAGGGTCAGTAGGGCACGCCGCACAAGGAATTATCGTGTTGGCTCACTTTTTGTAACAGATAAGTGGTTTGCTCGCCTGTCATTCAAAACATTCCATTGACTTGCTGCCACTGCTATCATATAACTACTTTGTCCTTCACTTCCACTCGCTCGCGCAGGATTCTAAGCAGTGAGCGCGTAACACTGCCCCCTCCTCAATTCTTCCCGAACGGTGTCTGCAATTCCAGGACCTTCGTAGAGGGCTGGTCGGTCAATGTGGACAACCTTAGGCTTCTCCCGAGAGCCTTGACGACAAATCCAAAAGACCACATCATTGATCTTATTCAGAATCTTTTAGAGGTCTTCCCAACATTTTTTTAGCTTTGGGCAGTGCCCTTTTCTCCTCTGGGGATTGTACAGCCACACCAGTTGTCCTTCTTGAAATACCTCGCCCAACATTCTCCTATCATACCACATCCTCATCCTTTCACTATTTATTCTGATGTGCTATCGAGAAAAATCATAATGCCAACAAGTTTGTTACATAATTCGCTGGCATAATCAGGGACTGCAGCTTCCTCTTCTGTCGGTCGACCAAACAGCTGGTCACTAGGGAGGTGTGGTTCTCTTCGAAACATTATCCTTTATGGAGTTACCCTTGTGCACTCGTGAACTGCTGATTGGTAAGCAAGAAGAAACAATGGCACCTTTGAATCCCAGTCCTTTTGATCGTCTGCCACAAATATTGACAGGTATTGCTGGAGATGTGGTTAAGCCTCTCAACCATTCCATCCGACTAAGGGTGTAAGGCTATAGTCCTAGTCTTTTTCAACCCCAGGGTCTTTTGTCACCTCCTGGAATACTACAGCTTCTAAGTTTCTTCTCTTATCAAAATGGAGTTCTAGTGGCACCCCAAACCTCGAGAAGACATGCTCTATAAGTGCATCGACCACAGTACGTGCTTCTTGGTTTGGGAGGGGAATTACACCAGGCTACTTAGTAAATTAATCTTGGGCCACCAGTAGATACTAATTAACTCTCTCTGACAGGCAAGGGACTGAGAATATCTAGTACCATCCTCTCGAATGGGGCTCCAACATTGTATTTCTGGAGGTGACCTTGTTCTCTGGTCCTTGGGCCCTTCCTTGCAGTGCAGCGGCACCACTTCTCAACACTTTCCCAACAATTAAGCCAGTAGAATCTCAGTCTAACTCTGTCGAGGGTCATATTAACACCAAAGTGCCCACTAGCTGCCGCATTATACAGTTCTTTTAAGACTTTGGGAACCTGTAAACGTGTGTGTTTCCCATAATTATTTTCCCAGTTTCTGTAGAGTATGCCATTCTTCAATATGCTGGGAATTTCAGTGTGCCCAGTATGCTTTGACTGCTACGCTCAGGCCAAGAGCCAGCTTCTTTCCACTTTAATAATGGCTGTAAAGTGGGATCATTCAGCTGATCTTATCTAATATCCTCATCACTCCAGGTAGGTGACCCATATAAGATAAAGAATCTTGAATTCTTGTCCTCCGTACCTTCAGCGATTCACCACTCTTTTCTTCCTGGCGTTTGCAATGACGATAAAATGGCTCAACATGGTTTCCTAGACAGTGCATCTGCATTGCTGTGAAGGCGTCCAGATCTGTGCTGTATTTCAAAGTCATTCTTGAAGATGATTTATCCATTGGGCTATTTGACCTTAAGGGTTCTTGAAATTTAGTAGCCAGCGTAATGAAGCATGGTTTGTTCTTAGAATAAAATGTCTGCCATTAACCTTCCGTTAGTCGCCATGGTTGTGGGCAGTGGAAAAAAAAATTTCCGCTGCCTCTTCACCATTCATACTTCCCAGAAAAGAAAATCACAATTGCCCGACGGTTTATTTTTAGTTCTCTTAGTTTTGTCGGAATTTGGTGTCGTTTGTTTCATCCGTCAGGCTTGAAAATGAGACCAACAGTGTCTCGAAACGTCGCCAACTATTGAAGTTTTTATTCCGTGACCGAAACTTGATGAACAACTAAATTACTTTATGTATGAGTATGTATGTATGCATATGAGTTCATTTTACTATACATGAAAATAGGAAGTTTAAAAACAAGGATTCGTCCAGTGTGACTATACGTGTCACTTGGCATCTAATGTTTCAGGATGGGGTCCAAAACTATCTTCGATGTTTCCAATGCTCAAGACGTCAGTAAACTTCACAGGTCTTTGTTTGATGAGGTTCTCACTCAAGATGAGGACTTTGGTGATGTTTCTGATACCAACAGTCAAGATGATATTCAGGAGCTTGATGAAAATTCTGAAACTGAGCAAAGCTGTGAAGAATTATCAGAAGATGAAGAAGATTCAGGCGATGAGGAATACTACACTGTGAACCGAATGAAGAACAAGAAGGTTATTGACTCAATTCAATGGAATAAAAATTCTCCAACAAACAGAAAGAGATTCAGTAAGCAAAACTTGTAATGTTCCGCCTTTGTTACGTTCACGTTATATTTAAAATAATATTGCTGCCTCACAGTTGGGATGCCATCTTGTAACATTGCTGCGTGCTAGTTAAGCGATATTAAAAATATTATTTCTGCCTCACAGTTGGGCGCCATCTTGTAAAGTTCCGCACTTCTCGTTACGAGATATTTAGAATAATGCAGCCACACAGGTGGGCGCCATGTTGTTAACGTTAGGCACTTGTTACACTCGTTATTTATAATAATGCCACGGCCTGCTCAGAGGTAGAAACACGAGACTCTGTTAATTGAACGCCAGTTACTTAAGAAAGAAGTTCCAGATTAGTTTGATATATATATATATATATTTATTTATTTATTTATTTAACATTCAGCAACACAGTTCACAGACGGAGTTTCAGTATGCAGAGTATGAACCTTTACCATTAAATATACTATTGCAGAAAACAGTGCCACAGTCTTTTACTTAATGATGTTCTTAAAAAACTGACCCGAAGAAACTTAAAATGCGGCTACCTCCTACACCGGCTGAGAAATGATATATTAAAGTCTAGTTGCAGATGTGAGGGTTCTAGTCCTGCCCGAACGCGGCCTAGGCTAGCATTGTATGATACTTCTCGACTGCGCTGACCTGCCCTCACGGGCGACTGAAGTGACTCTCCCTGACGACTGACTGGAATAAGACTCCTCTAAGGGCGACAGACAGACACCCTTTTTTGTGCTGTCTCGCACCCCCCTCTCCTGCGATAACGGCCTGGTCACACACGCTCTCCACAACGTTATCGTAACTGACTGCTCCGCACGAACTAATCCTGCGCCGTCAACATCCCGATAAACTAACCTCTCGTTTCGTATAACATTTGTTGACGCATTAAAACTGCGCCGAAGGAACTAAAACTTGTCGACATTGCATGATCCACAGAAACGAACTAATCTAATTAATGCCGACGATTCCCCAAGACAACGATGTTCAAAACGAAACACAACCGGACTCCTGATAAAACGTAAACAGCAGACGTCCGCCCATTAACCTACAAACGCACACGTCTGCCTGATAAACAAACACGGGAAACGAGCCACCATGACTTTAAACTTGAAACCCGATAAAAATATTAAGAAGCTTTCCAAAGCTTCATACACACAAAAGAATTTTACACCCGAGTCCCGAAAAATTAAGAATATTGCGTCATTACAAACTTGTTAATTCACCCTCCTGGTGTGATTGGTGAAGCAAGAAAGGCAGGGACCATTTTAGACACCTGGCTTCTTCTTTTTGACGAATCAATGCTAGACACGATTGCTAGGCGGACCAATCAATTCATTGATCAAGTGAGTCCTGAATTTACACGTACGTACCAGAGATATTTGACCAACACACCTAGCTGAGATAAAAGCTTTTACAGGTTTGTTGTACCTAGCTGGTATATACCACGCATCACGCCTGAACTTGGACGATCTTTGGAATACCGATGGAGACGGTGTGGAATCATTCAGGCTCAACATGTCGTTCAGACGGTTCAGATTTTTTGGTTTGATGACAAGGAAACACGTAATGAAAGACGGGAAATCGACCGACTTGCTTGCTCCAATAAGAGATTTATTCGGAAGTTTCATAGCTAATTGCCAGAAAAGTTATTCACTTGGGGAGAATGTCACACTCGGCGAAAAATTAGAAACCTTCCGTGGGCGTTGTGGTTTTCGTCAGTATATCACGTCTAAGCCAGCTAAGTACGGTATCAAAATCTTTGCTCTTGTTGATACCAAAATCTATTACACTTCTAAAATGGAAATATATGCTGGCAAACAACCTGAGGGGCCGTATTGTGTCAGTAATCAATGTACTGACGTTCGCACGATGGTAACTCCAATAGTCAATACAGGCCGCAACCTAACCATTGATAACTGGTTTAGTGATGTCCCACTGATGAGTGAACTGGCAGGCAAAAATGTTTCGCTCTTTGGCACTGTGAAGAAAAATAAATGGCAGATTCCAGCTGAGTTCAAAAATGTGTCAAGAAGATGTGAACATTCCAGTGTTTTTGGTTTCAGGAGAGAAGGAATGATAGTATCATATGTCCCTCGCAAAAACAGAAATGTCATTCTCATATCCAGCCTTCACTTTGACGATGCAATTGACGCTGAGACTGGGGTTTTGAAAAAACCTGAAATCATAGCATTTTATAATAAGACTAAATGTGGTGTCGACACTGTTGACAAGTTGTGTGCAACCTATCATGTGGCTAGAAATGTTGGTCGTTGGCCAATGGTTTTTTTTTTCTGCTCTCAACATGGCTGGTATAAATGCACCGGTAATATACAATGGAAACGGCTATTCAACTGACAGCAGAAGGGCTTTTTTGCGTGAATTATCCAAAAGTTTGATCATGGAGGAAATGGTTCGATGAAACAATGAAGAGAATAATCTCACTATGGCCTTACACTTCAGATTGGCGGAGGTAACGAAGCAGCCCCTACAACGCATTGCACCAATATTGCTGCAGGAAGACGCAAATAAAAAAAGAAAATTGTGTGACCCATGTCACCTCAACAAGCAACGAAAAAACACCAAGTATTCTTGTGCTATTTGTGGAAAGTATTTGTGTTTGGGCCACGTAACTACAATTTGCAAAGACTGTCACGCTAGTCAAAATGCTGATCATGTTATGGATGTAGAGTATGACAGTTCCTGAAAAGTTACCTCACTAAGATTAGGATAGATATTGTGTGATATATCATGTGATGTATTCAGAACTCTATTCATTGAAGATATTCAAAACTAATTTCAGTAAGAGTCTAGATGTTGTGATAGTTGATAAGAAATAATTTTTCAATGATGAAAAATAAGTCAATTACTTATTCATCCATTTTCAAATGCAATAAAGTTCATTATTTACAAGAACTTTGTTGTTTCCTACTTTATCCTGCGGTTTACAATGCACCCTGACGCTTAGGAATTGTTTTTACTGGTAATAGTTGAGGAGGCACATCAGAGGTGAAGCGCAACTATCAATGGGAGGAACAGGGGCGCGACTAACGGAAGATTAAGGTAGGGGTGGAAGTGTGAAATTTCCTTCATCATGGCCAGAAGCTCCCTGCGTGTAACACGGTAATTTCTCTCAGGCTTATGCAATATCTTACTGAATTATTCTATTGGTCTTTTCTTCCCATCTTGAACCTGAGATAACACAGCTCCAATGCCTACATCACTAGCACCAGTGTCCAAAATGAATACACCTTCACTTTTCGGGAAACCCAGGACTGGTAGTGATATCAGAATTTTCTTTAGTTTCCTAAAAGCATTTTCACACTCAGTAGTCCAATGAAATCTCCTTTTTGCCTCAGTCAGTTTGTGTAGTGGCCTGGCGATCGTTGCAAACCCAGGTACAAATTGACGTTAATAGGCACATAATCCGAGAAAACGCTGCATTTCAGTTTTGTTGGTTGATGTCGGCCAATTTCTTATTGCTTTCATCTTTTCCGGGTCTGTTTCGATTACATGGGTCGACACTACATGTCCCAATAAGTTTTATTATCTTTTGGAACAGGTTGCACTTCTTAGGAATACAGAGTATAAGCATGATAGATGCTCTTCAAATGTTCTTCCTGTCATAACATCATCTAGGTAAACCTGACAGATATCTAAAGGCAAAACTTTGTCCATCAGTCGTTCAAAAGTAGCAGGGGCATTACATAGTCCAAAAGACATAACTTTGAACTGCTAGGTTCCTTTCCCTTGAAAGCATAATGCAGTATTCTCGTGGTCTTCTGGGGCCACTTCACACTGTCAGTACCCACTCTTCATCTCCAAAGTAGAAAACCATTGCAAATCATTTGGTTTAGCACAAAGCAACACACCATATCATATCGCCACTTTGGCAACTTCCAGTTTGTAACAGTTCTGCCATTACATCTAAATATTATATTAAGTATTCAAACATTAAAGTCTCATTTCAGTTTTAAATTGCAAATTCAAAAGCCATTATTTTTGCTGTAATAAGTAAGAAATATTCGAAAATTGAAAACTTGTATAATTTTCCAGCTACTAGTGCTGCAAAACTTTTATATTTGTGTGTGCGTGCGTGCATATATGTGTGTGTGACGTGCACTTCTGCTGATTCAAGTTTCTTCCTCTGGTGAAAAAATAAAAACACGTCACTAGGGCCTGCGCACCGTATTTTGTGCTAATAATTTTAGCAGTAACAGTAAAATATGTTTCAATCAGTGCTACTTAAAATTTAAATATTTCATTAGAAAACATTTGATGTACAAATAACATACCAAAAATTAGGTTATATCAACATATTAACCGTGAATTATTTCTTACTGGCATATGTCAACACTCGCTGCTCTCACTGATATTAATTCATATTGAATACAAAATAATTATTACAATTTATAAAAGATATATAAGGTAAAATTCCATTTAATCAGAAATATAATACTTTATCTTTAGTCACAGTGTTTAATATTTGTGGTATATGAGTTGTTTAAAAAAAACTGGTGAAGATGTTACTCTTGGGGTGATTTTTCAAAGGTTTGTTTCAGAAAGTGTGAAGAAACCATGAATGGACTTAAACAAATCATCTAAAGTTAATGTACTTAAGTTTATAAAATAGATTATTTTAAAGGCAGGCACGTTAGTCGCACACACAGCAGTTCAGTTCGCCAGTCTTAGTATGGGTGCTTGAAGTGAATTTTCATCTCTAATAATGTCCTGGTGCTGTTTGATGTTCTGGCAAATGTAAGAACAGTATATTTATGAAAGCAGCTGGTTTTTGTATTTTTTTGTTCACAGAAGTGTGAACAAAAACGTGTTCAGTCTCGAGGCACAAGGCATCATGTATTTTCAGTATTATTTTCCACTACATTGGATAGGTAATATTTAATGATTTTTGTGTGTTCATTGATAAAAATTGCATCAAAGTAGTATTTTTTGCAAGTTTTTTCTTCAACCAAACTGAAAAACACTATTTAATACCACATTGGAAACTCATATATTGTGCTGTAGTGATACGACTATTAAAAAAAAGCACAAATACAATACAAAGTAGAAACACAAATTGCTTCATTCTCAATAACCCAATCACATTAGTATAGAAATGCATGAATTGTAAATACATAAGAATGTTGAGTAATATTATTGGGCAAGTAAGAATGCTTGGGGTGCGTCAGTAGCGAGGCCATGAGCACCCACATGGAAGAATTTAAATAAAATTAAAAGTCACAAAACATATGGTCAAACAATCTCCATGAGAGATACAAATGTTAAAATACAAACACAGGTTAAACAAAACTGTGACTAATATGAGAAATCTTGTTTAAGAGGTACGCTATAGAAGTAAAGAAATATATATTTATTTACATTGGTCGCCAAATATTTGTGTAAGGGTATAGAAATATATTTCTTTCTTATTTAAAGTGAGAAATTAAATAAGCAGACACAAGTCGTAAAACAAAGACAAAAACACTTCACTTGAATAAAACGACATGTCATCGACATAAAATACTGAAGAAATATTCTACACACTACAACAAAATATAAGAAAATTATTTTCTCAAGTGCAAAATTTATTTTGTGAACAGGCGGTGAGTGCAATAGAAAAGTATTCAGGCGTCAAAATTTAAGTTAGGATTTTATACTTAAAAAAAAAAATTTTGTTCAGTGTGTTGATTTTCCATGATAAAAATAAAGATTAAATTTACTGTTGCCTAAATCACCTCTCTCACAAATGTGACAAAACTCATTATGAAATGTGACGATATAGAGAAATTTAGAAGAAATTTGTTTATTCCAACTGTGCAAAAAAAACTCCTTAATTACGGCATTTGGTAAAATGTCCAGGAAAAGGTGGTGAAGTAGACAAGGATAAATAATCTCCCCTTCATTATAAAAGTTTAAATTCAGCATCTTAAATTTTTACTGAAACTTGCAATTAGGAAACAAATTTTTGAGATGATTTGAAAGATTTCATGGTCTTGCATGCCCAGCAGACATAGCACGGATGGCGTCACCCCTGGACGCTATAGGCTACTAAAAGATTAATATCTGGCGTTTATGGGTCTCTTCTTAAATTTGCTCCGCACATTTAAACATTTTCGTCCTTCCCCAGGTGACCTTATCCTTACGTCGATCAGTCATGCTACCAAAATAATTAAACTTGATGGCTGAACCTAAATTAGGATGAACTGCCCCGTAGCATGGCTGGAAAGAAAGTACTAAAATCAAGGCCTTTTTGCAAATTCCTCAAGTCGGAAATCATGGATAAAAATTGCAATTAAGTACAAACTTTCACTGAAAAATAGTGTAAGCATAAATCTTACTTGGGATGGAACTAACTGAAACAATGTAATTTAAAAAGCCCTATACTATAGCATAGGCCTAGTACTAAGAGAAAATAAGAGTTACAGTTCAAATATTAAACATACATAACACTAAAAAATACACAATAAACAAACTTGAGCTTTAAAAAAAACTGAGAGGCGATTCCTAAATTTACAAAACTAACTAAATAAATTTAATGGGTGTTCCGAAATCGGAATCCTGATCGAAATGTAAACAAAACAAATAATATGTTGTGATAATGTAAACAAAGAAATTCTGAGTTTGTTAAGTGTAAATAAACAAATAGGTATTAAAATATTCTGAAGTCTGTGTACCATCACAACGCCATTATTGATTGTTTTAAACATTTTTAACTTACCTTAAAGATTTCATCTGAAAATAATATTGGAATCTGGTGTATTAAAAAGGGGTAATTATTAGTGCATACAGTTCACTTTTATTAGCTCATGATGAATGTTAATTGGCAGATATGCATGTATACAGCCAAAAAACAATAGTCCCCTTGATTTGTCAATATGTTTGCAAGAATCAATGCCAGATAGATTGTTTCAAGGCACACTATACAAAAGTTGTCAAAACTGCAGGCAGGTGTGTTTGAATGCGAGGTGGTTGGGTCTAACAGGCTTGTCTGCTCTTGTTTTCCCCCTTCTACTGCCGTCTCCCCAACCCTCCCCACTTCATGTACCTACACCCCTACTCAGTTGGCGGCAACCTTCTGTTGTTGATCGCAAATCCAGGCATGGTGCGCACAGAGGTGACGTGTCGGGAATGTGGAGCCCACCTGGGACATGTTTTTGATGATGGCCCACGCCCCACTGGCCGACGCTTTTGCATCAACAGTGCGTCTCTGGAGTTCCGGCAAGCTGAGGGTACGACCCAGAACAACAACTCCTGAGGACAGGATTGTCACATTCTGTAAAATTGCTTTCTCTGAAATAACGTGGTGAAAGTTGTGGAACTTTTCTTTTAATGGAATGTATGTGGTCCAAAGCCATCTGTATAACGTTACATAAATTTTCGTGATTAACATGGAAAACACATTAAATTATATCTTAAATTAAAACTTTTAGAGCACTCTGTGGTTATATATTTGTTGTGCAAAAATTTCTATTAAATATGAAAATTGTTGCGTGATTAAACTATTAACAAACTTCCTCGCAACAGTTATGCATTGGATATTTAATTCTGTGTGCTATTGTGATAGTTTTTCAAATAGCCAATTCTTTGTGTATTATTATTTGAGAGTTCTATAATGTGTAATAGTTTTAACTAAATATTTGTTTTTGGGCATTGATGGATTATAGCGTGTTATTTTAGTTTTGCAGTCCTAATTAAAATACCATTTTGGATGTATTGTGTTTGATAGTCGCTGAACAAAGATTTGTAATTATATATTCTTTTACAGTTGTTTGCTTTTTATTACGTAGTTGTGTTGAGTGTTCTTTCTAGCTTTTTAAAAAATAAAATTAGAATTTCTGGTTTTGTTTGTATGTATAAATAAAGGAAATTATGTTCAATGTACAAAGTCTGTAAAAACAAATTTTATTTAATGAACCGTTTGAAACTACACATATTCATGCCAGCAAAGAATGTAATGGAGTGTACAGTATTTCTGTACAAATGGGGTGAAGCTTCGAAAATGTTCCTACATTGAAAATTATGCTTTCACATATCAAAATCTGTACTGCAGAATTATAATCGAGTAAAGCTTTACAACGTAACTTTGAGTGCAGATTTCTAAATGTCAGTAATTTATTGTAACTTGTTTAGAAGGTAATTAATTGTCTTCTATAACTTCAAATGTTTGATAATGTATTGTAACTTTGACACTGATTAATGTGTTTGTTTATGAATTACTCTTCTTATTCTTTAGTGATGCCTCTGCAATTATCAGAGCTTAACATTTTTTGTGTGTGAACAGATAATTTCAGTATTTACTAAAAACAGACAGGTGCACGCTTGAGCATCACATGACCCCAAACACTAGTGCATCAGTTAGACTCGTGTAGCTGCTTGGCTGCAAGTACCACTTGTTAATATTATTGTTCAGTATGAATGCTAAAGTTGGTCCAGAAAATAAAGTTTATTCAAATTTTGTTGGTTTCTTGAATGAAAATTATGATTATTATTTTTTACATTTAAATGATTTTCATAAATATGTACATAGTGGTATTACAAACAGAAAATGTAGGAGTATTCTTTGTTCATATCTGCATAGCAAAAATGTGTTTGTAAATACAGTGGCAACAGATTTTATCATTTGTAAATTGAAACTTAAATGTATAGCATGTGTGTTTTCTGTACTGGCTCACATAAATAGTTGAATTGAGGCAAGGGATCATGTTCCTTTTTTGTACCTTAGTAAAACCTCTATTTTTTTACCTAGAGCAGTTGATCTCTTAGAGATGTACTGTATTTACCCAAATATAGGCCAATTTCTAATCCGGCCTGAACCCCAATATTTTCAGACTTGTGCCAGGCAACACTATAATGAATTTTGGGTGATGAACACACATCATTAGTGTGAACTAAGTACACAGCCTAATTAATGGTGGGTAAACAAAAAATTTTCAAGTTTTTTTTCCTACCATTACTGGGTTGTTGGGTTTTTTTTTCTTTTCCAAATGCTGAATGCACATGCTGCCATACTTTTGTTGGATATGTCAGCATGTTTGGTAACTTGAAGCTTGTTATTAGCATCATATGAATTTTGTTCATCTTTCAGTATTTGGGTATTAACTAGACTTTAACAGGGCCACGGTAGCTGAGTGGTTAGCCTGCTTGCATCCAACCAAGGCGAACCGGGTTCAATCCCTGGCTGGGCCACTCCCGGATTTTTGCATGTGGGGATTGTGCTAGACAATCCCGCTTGTCGGTGGGTTTTCTCGGGGATCTCCTGTTTCCCCCGCCCAGTTCATTTCAGCGCTGCTCCATTCTTGCCTCCATCACCCTCATGGGCTCTGAAGACCTCGCTGTTAAGAGCTGCCCAAATCTCTTCACTCACTCATCCTATCCTACTTAATATTATAAATGCAAAAGTATGTGTGTGTGTGTGTGTTTTTGTTTTTGTTTGTTACCACTCAGCTTCATAACAGCTGAACGGATTTTGATGAAATTGGGTATGTAGGTACTTTAGGTCCTGGAATAGGACATAGGATACTTTTTATCCCGGAAAATTGTACAGTTCCTGTGGAATAACATCAAAATGTAATTTTGCAATGGCTGAGAACGTGACCGAAATATATTTTTCTCTGGTGTCAGAGTTTAGCAGGCTGCCCAAGGACCTCTGAAAATTGCTTAACAACTGCTATCAATCGATAACAACCGGGACAGAATATTTAACGTGCCCTCCGAAGCCCCGAAGCGCTCTGATGTTATGCCACTAAACTGTCACCCATCCGAATGTGTGCCACTGGGAATGTTGCTTAACTTTGGTGATTGATTAAGATCCCTCATTCGCAAAAAGTAGTACCTAGGTACACTTATTTCTAAAGCTACAACTTGATGAAACTCACATTTTGATTTTCATACATTGATGCTGGAAAGCGTTAATGTGGTAACTACACGATAGTTGCACAGATACACTCTAAAAACAATACTCTACTTCTTGTTAAAAACCTAGGCCAACATAGTATAATATTATAATTCTGTTTTCACATAAATGAATTGTATTTCCAAATTTATTTATTAGTGTATCACTGTAAAACTCAATTGTACCCGGGCGAAGCCAAGCCGTTTCGCTAGTTAGACATAAAATTTGACACCCTGCTAGTCAAGCCGTTGTGCTGATAACAAACATAAGTTTGGTAAATAATCATAGATATGTGCAAACAAGTGTACTTATTATGAGCACTTCCTGTAGAGGTGTGACCATATCAGTTAGTTGTAAACAATACATCATATCAGTTAGTAGCAAACAATGCTGCAAGATTTACATACATAAATATATTTTCTAATTATAAATTGGAAACTTTCTAGGTCACAAAATAAACTATGGCAGCGAAAAATATGTTTGCAGTAGCATTTCACAGCAAAATGCATTTGCAACTTTGGTTCCCAAATGGGGATATGCACAGGTAAACTTTGCCACATTAACATTGTGTTCACTTATGCTGTTTTAGCCATTGTTTAGGTTTGCCTTTGTAGAAAAAAAATTGAAGTATATTAAATTTATTATCCGACAGAGAAAAACATATACATACACACGTATTGCCATACTTTTGTGTACTATAGTCCATTTCATATAAGAATTAGTTTAACAGCCAATGTGTGGCAACATGTCAAAAATGAAATTAACATCATCCCATTTACAAAATCCTGTATCAACTCATGCGTGAATTATTGAAAGAGAATTTCATAGGACTGTTCTGACAGCCCTGCCTTCGCACAACAAATCTTGGAAAATTATTTTGTGCGTGAAAAAATTAAAGATGGTCGTGATTTGTTAGTTTAGTAATTTAGCAAGTTTTGTTACATACTAAAAATTAAATAAATACTAATGTACCAAGTGCTAATTCGAACACGGCCTCACTTTTTGCGTGACCTATACTTTACACGCTCGAATAATAAAGTGCTTAAAAACCTACCACATAGCAGATGATTGCAACGTTTCTACAGCAAAGGATTTATATAAAGAACATAGCACTTTATTAATTTGCACGCAACAGAAACTTACTTTTTATTCCACTCATGGAGTATTCACATTTGCACTGTGCCTTCTTGTGGCTTTCATATGACGTTTCTTCATTCGCAACGTCATAAATTACGTGTGCACACTTCACGTTTACGTTATGACTTGGTAAGGAACGAGAAGAAATTATATTTGTACCGTTGTAATATTTCCGAGAAAAAAGTGTTATCGTAAAAGGAAACTAAGTTTCTCAACATCTTACAGCTTTGGAACGACCATCTGGCATCTGCCATGATTGTTTACTAGTCTACTAGCACGTTGGCTTAATATGGCGGCAGCGCTGATAGTATAGAAGCAAACAAACCACGCCATTCTAAAAACAAAACGCATGAGTTTGATTATAACAAAAATAATATTTCCATACGATCGTTTTAAAAAATGAGCAGTGTAGTTTATCTGTCTTCCAAATAAAATGTTTGCGAAATGCCTTTATATGTAGAGGCAACAATGGAGATTTTTCGTCCTTTTCCCGCAGGAAAATTTATTTTCAGTCCCGCCCGAAATTTTCCTTACTCAAACCTCAATCCCGCCTGGCTATGTTTTGTTTATGGTAAACACCAGTCTGTTATAGTACTATGAATCTTTGTCCTGCAATTATTGTGACGAAAATATTTTTTTTTTAACTTAATTGTTTTTACTGTGCTATTCTTGAAAACTTTTTAATAATTTAATGCATTTGTGAACATTCATCATGGCAAGTGATGTTTGGAATTATTTTCGAATAAACTGCATGGACGAAAGTTTTGCGGTATGCTATTCATTTTACAGAAAAATCTACGACTTTCAAAGTTGATCTTAGTTCGATAAGCATGTGTTACTTTTGAACTTCGTTATTTGGTAAGATGTATGTATGTTTTCAATGCCTGTTTATATTATCTCATATGCCTCTTGAAATTTTTGGATTTTCATATGAATATGCTCCTACTGTTCGTTATATTATTTATATTAGTAATACTCCTGATGTAGGCCTAGTTTAAATAATTAAATTTCACACCCTGCTGTACGGTATTTAATTCTGTAAAGTAATTGTCTGTAACTAAAGGAATCACGATTTTTAGAATTGAGAGTGGTATCGACATCAAGATCGAGAAAAAGTGGAATTGTTACATCACTAGTTATTAGTATAGTGAATGCATGCTTCGTATTAATTGAAGAGGCCGCAGATATGTCTGAGAGTATTTTGCAAATATTTGTACATAAATTTGATGCAATATATTTCAAACCAGAGTGATTTTGGGCTCATACAAGATAAAAAATTTACTTTTAAACAGGCATGATAAATAACTTTTGCAATACAATCATTTTTGCGGCAAATAATATTTATGTTAATGTAATATATTGTCATCCAGGCGCACTCAGCACTGCCGTTAGTTTATAAACAGCCTCGTTGCATGTACAAACTGTAAACTGCCAGATCTCGCCTGTTTGATGGGCTAACATCACTTTTAATCTCAAAATACTTTATTATTATGAATGAAAATATGCTGTCGAACAATTTCCCCAATTCCTAATACTTCCAAGTTTCACATGTATACGCTGTAACGTTCAAACTGCTACTTCATAAGAATAACAATTACATCTTGTTAAAGACGTCAAACCAAATTCGCCTTCTATAACAAACAGTGCTCCACAGTTTATATCGTGCTTTTAGGTACACACCTAACCACACGACTCTAGTTGTAGGTGCATTCAGCGAAACGGACGAGTGTGTTACAAACGCAAGTATAGGCTTTTGATTAGAATATAATTTCAAGTGTTTGTGATACGGTATTGAATTTTAATGCCAATAATGTTTCAAATATGTTGCGACCATATGAATGGATTTGACAGAAAAATTGTAATAATATGATGAACATAATACTCTCGTAAATCAAACTAAGACGTGATTTTCTGTGAGTATTATGATGTATTATTTCTGTTTATTGGACAAGAAAGCTGCAATTTTTAAACATATTTTTCAAGTGAATAAACTTTGCATCTTAATCACCTAATATTTGTTCCAGTGATTAAAAATTCTACAGCAAAATTAATTCTTTCTCATTATCTATGCATGAAAAGCTTGGCGACACATTTTGATATAGGTAGGTAAGCTTAACGTATCATAGACGTCCGTTACAGGCGAAACATGTTTTGACAGTCAGGTGGAAACCACGTGACGGCGGAAGGATACATAGCATGTTTGTTTACACGATACTACTTCTACACAATCTGTCAAATAAGGAATTCTTATATGAAATAGACTATATGTGTAAATTGTGAACATACACTACACAAAATATGTTGTAGGTAAACAGTTTTTCTTGAATCTTAATTTGAGACTAAGGTACTATTTTGAGATTCAATTTTTTGGTGAAAAATCCTTTACCTTTATTTGGGTAAATACAATGTATCAGTACAATAAGTCTGTGATACAGAAGCTGTTACATTTGTGATTTTATAGCCTGTTCACAGTAAAGCGAGCACTTTTGGAATCAAACTTTGAAAAATGTCTCTGTCCCCTACCTGTATATATCACACTGACTGACATGCATCCAATCAAGATGGTAACGTTGGGGGGGAAAGTAGTTCCATATGTTAACATTGAATTTAGAATGTTAGGTAAACATTTGTAAATACAGAATTTTTTTTATTATTATTATTTTTAAAATTCAAATAAGTTTAAGAATTAACAAATTTGTAAAATATTTAAATATTTACTCATCTACTCATTCTACAGGTTTACTGAACTGATGTATGAATAAAGTGAGCAGGCCCACTGCAATTTTAATTTTACATATGGTGGAAGAATACACAACGTGCATACAAGTAGTATAAGGGCTTTTAAAAGTGCTCAATTTACCGTGAACAGCTTATAACTGTATAAATTAAAATAATATTTTGGCCAAATAGGCGGATTTTTTAGTTATGAGTATTTATTATTATGTTTGCTTTATCTGTCGCTTTATTGATAATGTTAAAGTTGTACTAAGAGTAGATCTACGCAAATGTAGGTTTACAGTGTTCTCACTTGTGTTAGTAGTGATTCCAAGGGTTTTTTTTCTCTATGCTTGTGTATTTCAACTTTGTAAACTTGTGATAAAGCAACAATTATTCCAACTTCACTTTTTTCTTGTGAACTCTCTCTACATTAATGTAATTTAATTGAAGTGAACATTTTGGTTCACTAAGCTGATTAGCATTTAAAAGCATTCTTGATGTGGAAAAGAGAGGGAGTGTTTAATGTCTCAGTTCTGGACAACCAGCTTGTACTTAAACAGTGTGCATTAAAAAAAAATTATTTTGTGACTATGAATTATATAAAATTTTTATTCAACTTTCATAACACCAAATGTTGGTTTTCAAATTACTGTATTTGGCACTGTATCCCATATGTATCAGACAGGCATGTGAAGTTTGTTAGTTTGGGAGGTGGGAGGTTATGCTGGCTGATTTAATTGTGTGACTAATGGCACAAATTTGAACATCAATTTCAGTGCTCAAAATGCTTTTACTTCCTCCTCCCCCTTCTCTACTTTCCCTTCCTTATTCCCGCAGAAAATATTCAGTTCTGATATTTAAAAATTGTTGGTGGCTGTTGTTCAGACATTCAAAACCTCTTGTCACACGGGGATGAATTCAGGAACCTCTTGCAATTGCACTAGAAAAGTGTGTTCTGGGGGAAAAAAAATTGAGTAAATATGTATCTCACCTCAAAAAATTAAAAACACAAGAAGAAATTAATTTTTGGATTTTCATAATTTTTTATTTTTAAAAGCGGACTTTATTTTGGGAAAAATATAACTTTCATCTTATTACTTTGCAAAAACAACCGCCCAGTAATGGCTTCAGCACTTGTTGGTGCCTTTTAGGTATTTTATTATGTGAAAAATAATTATAATCTAAAAATGATTTCAAATAAAAGAATTTTTGTCACTTTCAACAAAAGATTTGCTGTGTGCAGAAGTCATTCATAGGATAAGTGCCCAAGATTGGATCATGGCCAGTAATTACAGGTCAAAATGGAACATAGTTTAAGTGATAGTGAAACATTTACTTAATTTACACATGCTTAACAAGGCCTGATGTTTGCGACATTTCGCAAACTTTTGTCGAAAGTGTAATATTCTTTTTTTCAAGTCATTTTTATTTTAAAATTAGCGTTTCTGATTTGACCTATTAGATAAGAAATTGTTGCATAAGAAGAATGCAGAAGAAATTTAATACAGAATGTTTTTTTAAAAAAAGAGGATTTGCGTTTGTTTAATAGCAAGGTCTGTGTACCTGGGTTTTTTTTTTATGTTGAAATAGAAAACAGTCTTCTGTTTGTTGANAGTCATTTTTATTTTAAAATTAGCGTTTCTGATTTGACCTATTAGATAAGAAATTGTTGCATAAGAAGAATGCAGACGAAATTTAATACAGAATGTTTTTTTTAAAAAAAGAGGATTTGCGTTTGTTTAATAGCAAGGTCTGTGTACCTGGGTTTTTTTTTTATGTTGAAATAGAAAACAGTCTTCTGTTTGTTAAGCCAGTAACGCTTGTATGGTATTAGTAAAAGGGGAATGTTTTAAATTAAAGTTAATTGTGGTGCATGAAATTGTTTTAATACTGTCGAGTTTTTTTATTGCAAAATGGTTTTGCCATTATTTTTTGTATTGTGTGTATACACCTTAGCTGATCAAAGTTTTATAGATTATTATTTTAGTACAGTTTGCAGTCAGGTTTGAAGTGTAGGGGAAATTCGACCCCTTCAACTAAGAACATCGTAACTGACATTAATTTATGCATATATGATGCTCTTAGTTGAAGGGGTCAATTTGTATTGTACTCCTATAAGACTGTGTTTATTTTTTTTAAATATTAAATTACTCTAACTTGTTTTATTTCTGTGTGCAGTTTTGCTTTTAAGGTTCTGTTTAGTTGCTCATGTCAAGATTGTTTTACATTTGCCCAGTTTCAAATCACATTTATTATCCATGCTTCCAATGCTGGATTTACAGAACTGCAGTGAATCCTCAATATTCCAGACCCCATTATCCCTGATTTTAAATCACTCTGAAAAGCAGCAAAAAGAAAAGTTTTTTTTATAAATGTAGCAGGAAAAACAGAGTTTTCATTTATAAAACCATAAAGACTCAATAAAATATACTGGATGTAATTTCCTACATTTGAAATTCTTGTTCAGCTTTGCATTTACAACACGTGTGTATGTGTGTGTGTGCGTGCGCGCGCACGTACACATGTTTTTATTTGCAAGATTAAAATCTGTATGGAACACAACAGGAGAAATCTTCGTTAAAAAAATCAGCCAGCTGGCAGATTTGTGGCAATGTAGTCTGTCGCCATCTGGGGTGTGTCCCTTTTGCCCCTTTGCAAGATCGAGGCACACAAGTCACTGTAAACACATCACACTCTGCTACACAGCAACACAGTTGCTTGTTATAGAACCATAATGAACTTAATAGAAAGTGTTTGACTTTAAGAGTTGCAAAGATATTAAAATGAATTCAAAAGTTTGAATCTGGCATTTCTGTGACCAATATATTCCTGGAATATGGAATGGCGAACAATTATTTACATAAAGAAAGTAAAAACAACAGGGTGGCCACTATACATGTCATTTCAAATTCAGTTTTGTTAGGTCTCTTCATTAATAAAAAATAGTCCAAATTTGGAAGCAGAAATGGATTTTATGTAGCCTGATATTACCATCTTGTCATTTAAAAATTATGCATATTTTAAGCACATTAGTTAATTGGCAACACTTAATTTGTCTTCTACCTTTAAAAAAAAATTATTTCAGGAACTACATAGGTGCATGCTAGTGTCTGGTATTCGTATACACACCAGCAACATATTAATAATAACTAATATCAATAGACTGCTAGGCTGTTGCCTGGTTATTCTAACACAACATTGGAAAAACAATTGTCTTTATGTATGAAGAAATTAAATGTAGCTACTATATACAGACTCACGTTATCATCCGTCTAAGAATGTCACCTATTAAAAATTTAATTAGAAATACTGTTCAGAAATAAAAAAAATTTCACAACTTTCATTAAGTTCAGTCTACAAACTATCACCACAAAGGATTTGTTCACTTGAGAATTTCCTATAATCTCTTATACTGCAAAGAACACACTCGTGCGTTATAAAGAATGTTAAACCTTTAAACCTACATACAAAATATTGACTAAAAATGTTTTAGGCCTACGTGATCCAATAATAAACTCTTCATGGCTGACTGAAACTGATGAAATTTGAATGAAAATGTTTTGCACCACACAGATTTAATTTTTAAAAAATCCTATTACAGTAGACTTTTGTTGTACCGATAAACCATACCCACAGTTAATTTTCAGTGGCCCTGGCGAAACTCCTATATAAATAACGATAAAGCTTACAGCTAGAATCGTTTATCGGATGTTGCATCGATCAAAGTATATTTCTGTCCCATCACCTAAGATTTCCCGTAACAATCATTTTTAAGCTAGTTGTGTACGTCTCTAGTAACTGGATGTGAAATATGTTACGCGCGCCGCAGTTCATCACTGCTCTGTAGTGCTGGCGCGTAGTCTTCCAAACACTTCTGTGGTGTGGTTCTGGTTTGCTACCTCCCCTTACACGCGTAACGCGAGGCAATTGTAGAAATTTTAAGATTATCCATTGCTCAAAATAGTTGCATCTATCATCACTAGTATTTCAAAGAAAATGGTTCTGCCTGAAAATGTTACGCAGTACATTTTAATGAGGGATTGTTATTTGCAAAGATGTTATCTTTTGCGATTAAAAGTAGTTTTTTCCTCATAAAGTTTGGTGTTGAATTGTATCTGGCATAAAATCGTGCTTTTAAAATGAGATATTAATTCAACTCAATGGACAGCATCTTTGCGAATAAAATTATATGCCTAGAAGCATATACTTGACCTCCCCGTGTCGCCAAAAATTGTTTGAACATCGAGCGACTTGAATTACCCAGCATAAAGTTCATATTTAGTAACCTTCTGGGGAGGGGGGGGGATCGAAGGATTTATATTAATTTATTTCAAAAGACACGCGTCTTTTGGATAAATTCATATCCTGTAAGGGCTTATTCAACAAGTCGTTTAATGGGTAAGCACCGAACCCGAGTGCAACGTAACTTGCGACAGGGAAAATCGGAGGACATGGTTTTGAATAATTAATTATTAAAGACTGTGAAGAAATAAATTTTAATGTTCTTATTTATTAGTTTCTTTCTCATAATTTTAAGTTTTTTTTTTTATTGGCAGTGAAATATAAATATAATTAATTACTTTAAAAGACAGACATTTGCCATGCGCGCAAGGTTTCGCCAACATGTTTCCCTCCTCATCGCCCCCCTTTGTGACTGCCGCCGTGAACGCACTGCCCGATCGATAATCTCTCTGCGCGCTCTCAGCAGTTCATGTGCGCGGGGAACATTCAAAATTTGCCTTCCATTCTCTTTCATATTATTTTCATTTTCAGAGGGTTTGAAAATTGTAGGTCAGCTTGCATTTGGTGTCGGATTACAATCAATTACATACAGTATTTTGAGATGTTTTATTCTTTAATTAAACAAGTTGAGGTGAAATGTTTTTTAATGTTCTATTTACAGTAATACTTTTTTTTTTTTTATTCCCATTGTTATTGTGTTTATTAGCTGAACTTTAGTCACAGATAATGTACAGAGTCCATTATACTCAAAATGAAGTATAAAAAATTCAGAAATTGTATTTTATTAATGTATTAGTCAGAATCCTCATCTACTGAAATCCTGCATGTATGCAAGTTTTTTGACAGTTCCCTGAAGAATGGTAGAGTCGACTGTAATTTGAGTGTGTTCAAATATTCAGAATTCACAGAAAATTCACATTCTAAAAGCACGTTTCCATGTGACATTGTCAAAATCATTTTCACAAATTCCATTGAGTTTGAACATGATTCAGAGTGAAAGTGTATCACTGTCATCCAAAATTTGTCCAGTAGTGTGTCATTCCTCCAAAAATTTTTAATTTTCTGTCAGCTGACAGACCTGAGATAGAGTGCTTTTCAACCATAACTTCGAGATTAGTCGTTATTCTGTGTTCAACAACAATCATGCTTTGAACTATTACGGATGGGTCTAGGCATGAAGCTGTTTTAGTGAACTTGAATTTTGTGGACACTGTCCTATTTACTTCTGAATAACTTCTTTACAACACATACCAAGAACAAATGTAGTAGTGATGTGAGTTCCACATGTAAATATGGTACCTTGGGAGCATTTGTCTGAAATTCACATTGAAACGATCCAATAAAACTTTTAAAAAAGAAGAAAATGTTAGCTTAGATTTTAGTAGTTGTTCTGTACAGCAGTAGATGCAATAGTAAGACTGTTTGATGTATGTGCAAGACAGTTCTGTGTATTTACTTCAGTGGCATATTTTACGATACTAGGAAGCATTGAAAATGCCCATAATGGTGTGTTAGATATGTACTGTGACCTATTTCTGTGGATTTGTATTGATAATATTACAGAAAAGGCCAAATCATTTCATGGAAAAATCGTTTAAAACAAAAAAATTGGAACCATAAAATGTTTAAATATTTAAAAAAAATTAAATGGTTTTTTTTTTATTATTATTTATTTATTAGAAAAAGCTCTATAAACAACATGTCTGCCTATTTTTCAACGAAAAATGGGTTCAGATGAGAAATAAACTCTGCGAATAAGCAAACGTTTTATGTGTAGAAAGTTGTAACAGTTGCATAATAATAGTCGCTGTATGTGGTAGCTTTCAATTTACTGAAGTCTACATTATTCAAATGAGTATTTTCTTATGTAAAATTTTGTATAGTTAGAAATTGACCCTGTTGTGACATTCTGCCAAGTTTGTAGAATATAAAACAGCTGACAAATTCTTTATCTGTGTGAACGTTAACAATTAGTTAGCATTGCAATTAAACACTACGCCAACAATGTAATAGCTGTGGCATTCATATTGCTTGCCGTAAAGATGGCTCTGTTCACTGTTGTACTCTGCACGACATGCTGGAACTACAAGGACTGTGGTCTTCGAAGACACCGCACCGTGCCTCACCCCCTTCCCTCGCTGATAGTTGTTACGGTAATGCGAGCCAGCAGACACCGTGTTCTAGCTCGCTTTCATGTGTCCACTACCACGGGCCTCAAGCGATAGCTTGCTGGCATTAGTAGTCTCTTGTACAAAATCAATTACTTTATTTTTGTAATTTGCTATATTAGATTTGCCTGTTTGAAACATTAAAATACACATATTGATGAGGTTATTGGAATAATCAAATGTTTATTGTAATATATATTTATTTCACAAAGCAAGTTGCTGAAATATTCTATAAATAGGTATTTTCTCTTGACACAATTTTTGTTAAGTAACAATTTCACTTCATATTGGTTTAATTTTGTTAATTTTAAATTTTTAATGGCTGTTGAAAAACTTTAGGGCATAATTACAGTTTGTTTTAAGACTTTGTGTACTTTTAATTTTGGAATAATGAAAACATCAAAATAATAGCAGCATGGCATGGCAGACAGTTGAATGTCGTGTGTTCCGACTAAACCTTACAAAATGCTAGATACAAATTACACTAAAAACTAAATTTGAAATGAAGTAGAACACGGCTTCTGCCTCTGATATATGTACGTTATGATGCGTGTATGTATTGTTTTTCACCTAACTAGTTATGCTGATATATTCTCACAGGCTCTGAGGCAAAAAACTTTAATATTAGTTTGCAATATGCATCACAGCCAACTCACATAACGTAATGTACGTATTCACACATGGCTGTAAATAATTTTTAAAAAAAACAGCACTTGGTCACTAAAGCACGGCTGAAAACAAACTTATTTGAAAAACTGTAAGCTAATATTGGTTTCAGGTAACGTTCGTGCTCTACAAAACAATTGCTTACATATGGTTTCTGTAACTTTTTTACGAAAGAAAATGATTAGGTATTGGCAAGAACGTACAGCAGAAGCACTGATATGTGTCCTATATGTTTAATTGCTATTTAGTATTATTTTTATATGCTACTTGGTATTGAAATTCTCTATTATTAAAATTAACTAATGCTATTAACTCGGAACCATCGTAATGCTGTATTGTGAAGCAACTTTCCGCTCTTTTGAAATCGTAAATGAGCTTTTCTAAGGGTGACTGAAGTGACAATGTTTTGGCAGGGTTTGCACAAAGGACATTTCTGCTTACATTTGATGTATTACAGCATTCAGTATTTGTAAGATCCACAAATCCTGCAAAGCCGAAATGCTTTTAAAATTATGATAAACAGAAAATATACTATTATATATATATATATATATATTTGACACTGCATACACTTAAACACCAATCCCAGCTGCGAAGCCACAATAGGGGAAGGGGGATGGGTGTTTTAACCCCCTTTTTTTTAATGTCAACTATTATACTTAAAGTTATTAATAAGCCTTTAATTTTGATAAAACCATCATTGCTGTAAACTATGATGTATTTTATTATTTCTGAAGTAATTTCTCTTCTAATATTTGTCTTAACACGTGTGTCAGCTGATAACCCATCAGTGATTTCAGTGACAGTCAGCAGTAACAAAATGTGGCCTAAGCAAGAAAATAAAAGTGCTCTGAAGAAAAAAATGCCACACTACAGCAGTATCTAGCACAGTTGTGTCACAACTATCTTGCCAACTGGGACCTGGTATCGAACCAGGGATCTTGGAGGCAGGAGGCTAGTTACCAATCTCTGTGCCAACCTCAGGTTCCGCATTGCTTATCCACGAGAAAATAATTTAAGATGCACATTAATTAGTTTACCTTATTATAAGACATAAAATACAATTTTAATAAATAAAGTATAATAACTTAATTACATTCAGAAAGTGGAAGCGATGGACTTAAGAAATATTTTTACTAAATCTATTTGTGAGCCACACAATTGAAAATGTTAGAAGTTTTAAAATTAGCTTTAATCTATAGCTGCAACATCGTCTAAGAATAACTGTTGCGAGTTTTAAAGGTCAATTTGAAGAACAAGATTAGAACGGAATTTAGCAGGCAGAATTAAATGATGATAGGCTGCATCAGCTTAATCTTTGGTAGCATCTTCTGATTTAGGAATGTGATCATTTCCGAAGACAAACTGTAAATTCTTTTATTCGCTGCTTTAAGTTTACGCAGCACCCATGACAGTGGTGCATTTCCGTCCACCTGTAAGGCTGGGATTACGATGACTTCACGTAACGTGTAATGAGCAACACATTCAGGTAAGGCTGTTACACTTTGACCAACGTGTTCCAAGGAGACCTATTGCGATAATTTCACTTAACGTTCATGTGATGGTAAAGGAAAAGCTTGTCAATGTCTAGCTTATACGTGATCTCGTTGGCTAATAACAAAAAGGATGTTATGCTATTTTTTCTCCCCCCCTAAGTCATTGTAGTTGTATAAGCTATTTTAGTTCTTTGTAATCTAATTTTTTAAGCACTTTCACTATCTGGGAACATTAAAGAGAAACACACGACGAAATTTACTGCACTGTGAAATGGAGTATGGTTCATTACAGCCTGCAGCCACCAAATCACTTATGCTTGTGTTACATCTGACAAGCGGNATTTACTGCACTGTGAAATGGAGTATGGTTCATTACAGCCTGCAGCCACCAAATCACTTATGCTTGTGTTACATCTTCTGACAAGCTGTAGTGTTTAACAACACATGGATTTCCAAATCCTGCATTCTTTTGCGTAGAATCGTTGCCACTTTCAGGGACAAGATTTAAAATTTTGTGCTACACAAATGAAATGTTATACCACACTAAATGAATATGCGTGACACAAGTAAGTGACTCAGGAAAAACTGAGGCCTCACAGAAACTATTTAGAAACAAAAGTTCTATTTTGGACTAGAATGCCTTGTACTGAACAACTTAGTGAAAACTATGAAACTGACTTGCAGAAATAAAATAATTCACAATGAGATGTCGTGAGCTAGGTACCTACATCAAGAAATCCATAAAATTACACAACAAAATCTTTTTGCATTTAATAAAAACTGCTTGATATAAGGGAATTTTTACAGAATTTTAATTTGTAGTCCTAGTGACCCCTGATGTTTGTAAAATAACTTTTATTCAGCATATCTTGTAATTAACTTTAAGACTTTGTCATCATTGTAAAATTTTCTGTTAATAATAGTTTGTTTCAATTTAATTATATTTCACAAAAACAGAAAAATTGTGATTTTTACAGGTTATGCAAAAATTATGCAAGCTAAACATTTTTTATGCTAATTTAGAGTAGTCTAAATAAAGTCTAAAAGATGAACAGTATTAGGTACAAATATACAATTATATATTTTTGGTGACCAGCAGCTTTAATGAGCTGATTAATCGGAATAAATTTGACGTGCTAAATATTTTCAAAACACTGAAATTTTAGATTTGCACATAAATAAAACAATTTGTGACAACACAAAAAATAGGTAATTTGCATCACTAGGTCTACCTGTAGATGTACTATTAGGTGTGATGTGTCGTTTTTCTTGAAAAACATGTCCATACGAGAACACTTTCTTGTACTGTTCTCTGCTGCAGTGTGTTTAGCTGATTTGGTGTGGCTTCTTAAAGCAGTCTTTCCCATTCTGTCATTATTGTTTTGCATAATATGCATTGTGCTGAACTTTTGGAATTTGGGTCTTCTGCCTCCCATGGAAATTCCGATTCATATTTATGATTGTACAGATCACACTTGTCTTGGAACACAACATTTCAATGTAAATCAAATGTGCATGTTTTATGAATGGTTTAAATGGTTGTGATGTCTTAATTTGGCACACACACTCTAGCATGCAAAATCACCTTACCACCTAGTTTGTTTAGGTAAATCATTGTCACCTTCAGTTACAATTCTGCAAATAACCTTGTATATATGCTGAAACGATAATATTTACACAACACCTTTAGAATACGAGCGTATGTGAAAATGCTGAGAAAGAATCCCAAATTACGCTTTCTGAAACTGTACTTCATGCACACACCACACTCATGAATGTAAAACAAACATTAAAAATCAAAATAGCCAACCTACAGAGGAATGAATTTCCTTTCCATATCACAATTGTGCTTGTTTAACCCAATATTTCCTTTTGATTTAGAGTATAACTTTAATTGTCTATACGTAATTGTAGCACTAACATGCCCATATCTGGAGGTACAGTTATAGTCTTCCTGCAGTAACATATTATTTCATCCCCAAAGTATCCCACCCCTGCAATAGCTCATGCTGTGGCTCCTGTGCCATCCACCAACCCTCAATTTCTTTCAATAGCAGACTCGCTAGCCGTACATACCCCATCCAAAGGAACTACAACTGTGCATCAGAAAGGCTCGTGCATTCGGTACCACGTTTGCCTTCATTCAGTGCATGAAGGCAAGCATTACATTCAAGCAAGCTTTCGTAGATTGTCATGGAACATGAAAGAGGTCATATGTCTATCGGTGAGAAAACTGTTCTTTTGCATTACCTAAGGGGTAAATCTCTGCATGAGATCGGCAAAATTGTGAATCTCAATCATTCTACTTTGAAAAATATTGTTCGTCGCTTTTGTTAGTACAGTAGAATTGAGAACAAAGAGAAGAATAGTTCCAGAAAACTATTTACTGCATCAGACGAGTGATGGATTCGACGTCAAATGAAGAATCCTGCGTAAGTGCACTAAAACTTGCTAAGGAAGCAGAAGTCGTCTTGAGGGTAAAAGCCTGGCCAGAATAAGTGAGGAGAGTCCTTCGGAGAGAAGACTTCTATGGTCGAGTAGCGCGCTTTATACCATTCATTATCAAGAACAAACGTCTCGGGTTCCAGTTTGCCACTGATCACGCTGATAAATCTTTTGACTACTTTTAAACAGTCATATTTACCGTTGGAAGTAATTCAGTGTGTTTGTATCGGATGGGCAGGTCAGTATCTGGCGTAAGCCAAACACGGAGCTTGCTGAAAGAAATCTTCAGCCGATGGTGAAACACAGGAGTAGATCCCTGATGGTATGGGGCTTTGGGTGTGGGGAAACTATATTTCAGAGATAGTACTAAGGGTCAAGATGTGTATTTGAACATATTGAGGAAATAACTGACAAAGATTGCAGTGAAATTAGGCTAGCAGGATTGTTTCACGTTCTACCAGGACAACGACCCTAAACATAAGGCCCATGAGGTACGCATGTGGTTACTTTATAATTGCCCCCATATACTCAATACCCCTCTACAGTCCCCAGACATCAATGTCATTGAAAATTTGTGGTAGGTGTTAACAGAAAACACCCACAAACATCCCATATCTAACCAGGATGACCTCAAAATTGCCCTCTTATTGTAAAAGGTTGGTTCGATCTGTGCCACATAGGCTTAAGGAGATGAATAAGAACTGTGGTCGTCGCACGAGGTGCTACTGTCCACACATGCCCTTCAACGACAGGACATATACAGTCTACTATTGTCATTGTGGTGTACATTTTGACCTCAGAATGTGTAGTTTTTTGTTGTATTATTTTGTGAAGATATTTGCTTTGTGTTTATGTTGTATGATGATTGTAAATACATTTATTCACCAATACACTTGATTTTAATGTCCAAAAGATGTGTATTACAACAATTAAATATAGGATATATATATAAAACTGTCACTGTGAGTCGTTGTATGGAATTTATCCACATAGCACTTGCTTTTCCCCCCGAAAATAAGGCCGCCCAACCCAAACATCATCTTAGTATGTGGGTCAGACAGAACTGAGTCGTTTATGCGTGCTATGTATTAGGTTGGTTGCGCAGCACGATAAGTGCTGACGCGCGCATGCCCTCATCTTGTTTGCATTACGAAAAACACAAATAAAATTGAGGGCACGAAACACTGTGAATCTTTGGTTAGGGGTGCTTTTTAACTAAAATGTGTTTTATGTGGGAGTGATAATGGCAGTAGTGGTACACACATCAGCGTCTGCAATGAACTGGTGGTACTGTCTTTCCATTGGCAAAGGCTCCTAAGAGACCTCAGCGGTGACACTGTCATGGTTTAAAAGTTTCAAAAAATTGATGCAGAAAAGGAAATAGAAAATAAACCAATCTTCGTACATGAAAACTTTCATAGATATTGTTTGCAAGCAGGAAAAAAAAAGGAGCAAAATTTAAAATAAACCTTGTTTTGATTATGCTCGGCACACTGTTAGCTGCCTACTGTTGGCATACCTATCATGTCCCCCTCTTCGACCGCAAGGTGTACCGTTGAACGACGTGCTACGCATCCATTCAACTGACCAATTTAAGAAGAAGATTTTAAAAAAATACATAATTGCGTCTATTGCCGATATTTTTGTTTTGTAGTATAACCTGTTGCCAAGCCAGCGTATGGTACTAGATGTTCTGGGTTCAAGTCCCAGGCAAAACATGGATGCATTAATTTTTCAGCTACACATCTTTAAAAAAGGTATTTGCATGAATACAAAATTATTGCAAAGGTCAGTGGGGATAGCCTTAATATCATAGTCGGTACTAGAAATGAATGTCATATTTATACTCAGTTTGCCAAAATATTTTATTTATTATCGAGTGCTACCAACAAAAAGGAATTTAACATGAACGAAGAAGTTTTAATTCTATCTACAATATAGTACAAGCTAATTGGTAATGTGAACCGGCTGACTATAAAGTATTATGAGAGAGTGATTAATTGATTGATTGGTTTGTATGAGTCTTACCATAAGAGAACTTCAGAGCCAATGTGGTGTGGGTAAAATAAGATGGGCATCGAGCAGCTGCTGAATTCAAGTGTGGGGGAAACGGAAGAGCCTCAGGATAGCACACCAAACACGATTGCCACATGCAAAATCCTGGTTGGTATCGCCAGGAACCAAGCCTGTTTCGCAGTGGTGCCATTACTGAGCTGCCCATTTTGCCGACGCACTTGACGAGACGCAAGGGGGCCCTTCATTCAATAGATGCTGTCAATATTATTGTGCTGGTTCGCCTGCGCAGAAATATTGACAGTAGTTCAACCTCAACGGCGCTTGCGCCCACAGCCCTGCCCCTTTCTCTTCTAGATTTTCACCTCCACATTAAAGAGCATGGAATCTACACTTGCTGCCTCCTGTAGCTTTTTCAGTAGTGCACGAATAAGTTTGAACTTCTTTCCTGTCGGGAGGGTTATTACGGTCCCGATGCTGGTATTTTTCCCTCCCCCTTCTTAGCTATAGGAACACGTATGGATGCAGTTCATGGCCCCAATTGCGGCCATGGCTGTTTTAATCTCTCTGCTGCGATGCACGCCTCCTTGCATGTCATTACCTCTCCTGTAGGCGTATGGGGCCTAGCTCTGAGACGCGCCTAAACTCCCGTCCCTACCTCGGACGTACACTTAGCTATAGGGTAGAAAAGAATAGAAAAAAAATTGTTTCACGATATTTTGAAACCGAGAATTGTAATTCAAGTTTCTCGTCGAATCTAATGTTTCGTGTACAATTTGTTCAAAGAAACTTCGGTTTCGTTTGTAAAAATAAAATTAAATGTACAACTACGATATGTTCAGTGAAAACATGATGTTTAATTTGTTATAAATAATGTGTGTAAATGCAGATTGATTATATAATTTTGCTGTAGGTACGAAAATAAATAATACACAAGAAATATGTCGCATTCCAACAAAAGCCTACGAACTACCATTTTAAAATCATCTTTTATCAAGCATTGTATGCAACTTTAAATAACTTTTTTGCGATGTTTATGATTTTCTTTCAATTGTATTTCTTATTCGTATCACCTAAGCAAAAAATATTTTTTTTTAATGCATTATCTTGATAGGAGTATTTTCCGTAAAAGTAACCATATTTAACACAAGTTTCCAAAAGTGAGTTTTTTATTTGATGGTATAAATCATTAAAACTTTTATTTGGAGAATTGGGTTTACGAAACTGAGGTGTCAGCTGACGTTATAAACATATTGATTGTATTAATAATTGAAGGTATTATTTGCATGTTCTTCACAGAAGTTCCGAAGACCAAAGAAAATCCATCATCCCAATTCGTATAATGTAAAAGACATGTTTAAGCACTATGTGCTACAGCATATTCATTTTTCTTTTGTATTGTCATTTTTATTTAATTATGAAAGTGTTCATTTATCATATCATTCTTATAAGTGTGCATATGATGCCATCTCGTCATTTAACATTAGTTTTAATTATATTTTGCATCAAGGTCTGCCATGTCTTTTCTCGTGAACTCCATGCAAAGCCACCAGCGAGAACGCAACAGCACTCGTTGCATTCTAGTGACTGCGTGAGGTGAACGTCGCGCATTCCTTCACTGCGCCCTTATTACTTGCAGATATAACTTAGCATATCAATAGTCATTTACTTCATTTTTCGGAACTTCAACGTAATGTATTAGTCCAGAGAGCGTGCCACCCCACACCTCAGGAGGTTTACTTACCCCTGAGGCATACATTTTGTGCCTTTAATTTCCGTGTAGGCTTCGCGCCATTTATACTATGTCAGAGTTCCCCGAGCCGTAGTTGGGAAATTCATGTAAGTTCCTCTTCAGAGGGTTCAAGGTAAATTAAACATGCCAAAATGTATGCACATTTTTATTTTTTCCAGCCTCTTCACAGCTGTTTTAAATAATAATTTTCGTATAATGGCATCACTATCATGTAAAGCATAGAGTTGGCCTACAACAATTTCTATTAGGGAGTGAGTATGCGTTAAGAGGGGCATGTAACACATATGACTAGCCTAGGCTTGAGGGACTAAAGTTGAAATTCCTATACCCAAGTCAACTACTGTTTCATTTCTGACTTATGCCTCTCCAAGTACCACTTCTTATATTTTTGTATAATTGCATGTTTTTGGGCCTTTTCCAGTGTAACTCCACGTTTCGTACCTTTTGTAGTATAATTCCATGTTTTGTAAATGCCTTGTGACCGCAAGTATTTAATGTGTTGGCGTGAAATATGTTTCTAGGAGTTCCTCGTGCCTACTCTGACTGCCGCATTCACAACAACTACACCAGCTACACCGGGCCGCACCAACCATATCAGACCAAGAGTGCGTAATGCAGGTTGATAAGAACGAAACTTGCACCTTCTTGCCGACAAGGATTACGTAACTCAAGAGACCGCCCTACTGATTAATTACAAGAGGTAACTCTTTTAATAAATGGGTAGGCGATCCGAAATGGTATTTATACCAAAGCCACAGCCATTGGGCGCACTGGCAATAGGTATAGCTTCGTAGCAGCTCGCACCATGACCTACGATGTGATGCACCACCAAGTGATATCAAACTGGCTTGTAGGCCGGAGCTGAAGTGAAAAGTGCCCCCAAAGTGTCATCCAGTAGTGTGCAGCATTTTTACAAACACATTCAGCACCATCACTGCATTCATGGCTACAGTAACGGGTGTGTTTTATTGTATTAAGAGCAATCAAGAATGGCATTCCACACCCCTTTGCCCAGGTGGACTCGTCCATCCCTTCAGGAGACAGCCACCTGGCAATGCGGTAGCCAGTGTATTTCAAACACGTCATTGGAAGTGAGATATGAACACTTTTATGAGAACATGTAATAACTTATTTAAAATGTATCTATATAAGAGTAATTATGTTTTCTAAAATGGAGATTGCTTATAAAGGCCTCCAACATTATAACAAATCATTTAGTGTGGTGACATCCCCATCAACTTAACAAATTAAACATTAACAGACATTTGTTAATAAACGGGGATGTCACCAAGATGTTTAACTTAATTCATACAATTTTTCAACAATATAATTACATCACAGAGTGTTCATGCAGTGTTACATCGTTCGGCGTCTGATGTCGGTTCTCGTCAATTGTGGCGACAGCGGACATGCGGACATGACTCGCCCAGTTCGTCTCAGCACCCAGACAAGACCGGCGGCATTGGTCTTACGCTCCGCGAGACCCCTCAGTACCCGCATATAGGCTGCAATCATTTAACTACAATAGTAATATATTAGTCACCAGAACATTTGTATTATCTTAAATGCACTGAGGGGACAGCCACCCCTACTCTCTCCGGAGAGTTTAACGCAATCGCGTCTCAATATAAGACCACGTGTTTATCACCGCTTTAGTGCTGGGTCGATTAACATGGATCATTCCGCATTATTCACCTGTAGCAAGGACAGTAAATAAATGACTCAACCAAGTGGAAATCATTGTCAATTCATTGTGGGGCATCCTCTGTGGCATCGCTCGCATTTCGTTAGCATATTTCAGGTGTACGAGACGGCCTACAGTCTAGCCATCGGATATGAAAAGTGCAACCGTAAGTAAGCGACACCCATCAACAAACTGACAGAGGATTACCAGGGTAGCCATGGGCCATCGTCAGTGTGTTAAAATATGTATGATCCATTGAACCTGTTGGTTCACATAAAATTTTGCCTACGGGCTAACTTTTTTCCTGCATAATTTCACCCTCCTGTACGCATTCCGTGTTAAGAATTTTCGCGGCCAAACAATAGCAAAATGGCTGCATATAAATTTTGGTGCCAACGAACACCATTGTCTGCAACAACAAAGGAAAATTTGCCATCTTAGGCCTGCAGCTGCGCTAATCCAACCCAATGGAGAAGTGTTGATCGCTGCTGTGACCATGACGTCAGCCACCCCTCCTCCACCTTGGGGAAGAAGATCGACTGAGAAAGGGTGTGCCAGCTGCTCTCTCCATGTCATTCCACCACACAGGTGAGAACCATGCCACCTGCACCGCGCTGTCAGAGTGGCTGCCACGAGCTGCATTGCCCTTCGGCCTGACAAAAATTATTGCTGATGGGANCAAAAATTATTGCTGATGGTATGATATCTCCATGTCAACCAAGTCACGTTAATGACCACGGACATTGAACTCGCATACATTGAATGGTTTTCCCTCAAACTTCTGCATGAAATGTTTGCACCCCTTACCCAAGCCAGACCTGCTTTCACTAGAATAATTACTGGGGAACACCTGCTTGTGCCATGATGCTGTGGCAGCCGACAGGCTACGTGAATAAATTGAGTGCATGGATGGGCAACTTTATGGGGAAGCATGGCCACCCGCCATTGCAGGCACTCCGGAGGATGTGTATACATGTTAACATGATACCTCAACAGGTCTGGGGTTTTGCCAACCCTGTATGCATGTTCGCGCTATGTGCGTGCCTTGGAGCTAAAAATAAACGTGAACACATGCCAACAAACTTTCGGCGAACACTTAGAAAATGTTAAAACACCTGTTGGTGTAATAGAATAGTGGCAGCCACATTTGCATTTGTAGGGTGTTTGCGAGTTTACCATGATAAATGTGTGTCATCGCAAGATTTTGCCACAGTATGGAATATGTTTTTTTTGTTGCACCAGATGTTTATACCAACAAGTCATCAATACATTCTGAACCATTCATCTATGCAAAACCAGAACATTCAGCCATCCATATCGTACAACAACAAAAACAGTGTAATCAAAAACATTGCCCCAGAGGCAATGGTAAACTAGTCAACTGTGATTCCTGTGGGAGGAGAGCACACTGGCAACTCTCAGTGCCATGCCCACCTGTGACCACATGAATGGAGTAGTCAACAGCGGTAAACCACCTGTCTACTCTACACCTGTACTCCAGGTGGTCACTGCTCTAACGGGCATTACAACAGCTACGTTCCCAACACCATGTGTCCCTACTGGGCGGACGACTGTCAACACGTCAACAACACCAGCTCGATTTCAGCTTCTGTCCACCTTGTCAGGCCTGTCCAGCAAGGACCTGTTCGTATTTCTCCACGACTGTACTAGCAAACTCAATTGCCCAATGGTCGACAAATAGGACTGGTCCAACAGTATTGGTGAGCATTTGCGGGGGGTTTGGAAGGGGGCGAAAATGTTGTGTAGAGGGATCTCCCACTATGGCATAACCTGGAAAGAATTCCTCAATGTGTTCGCGTTCTGCTTCGCCGATATGTTTACGTCGCTATGTGTACATAGCCAAGTTATACTGGAAGAGCAGAAGGCAGACGAGTCACTGTACAACTTCGTAATGTTCAAAGTGAGCCTTATATGTACCAACCATCTGTAACTCACACTCAAGGACCCTTTTGCACAGGTTGCAAGCACCGTTTGTGCAGAGTATCGCGCTGCTAGGCACCAATAATTCACTCACCCGAGCAGGTATTTATGCAAACTGTCGTTCTACTCTACTCCAGCATCCTTTGCTTGTTTGTTATCGTCGTCAAACCCAATGCAAGGTGTTCAGGCGGACAGTGCTACCAGCCAAACAGTGAACATTTCCAGTAACCGGTCCACTGACTGTACCCCCTCGAAAATACACATGATCGGCTCCACAAACAGTTTCATCATAATTTTAGTGCTAATAAATAACCAGCCTTGTTACGCTCTCATAAATACTGCAGCCTCGCATATTTTTGTACGCACAGATTTTATAGATGTCCATAAAATCAGGCCCACAAAACAAACTGTTCAGTTAGATACTCGGCAACATACTGGCGAAATCGCAGGTGAAGTGAACATCACAGTTTGCATACGAGACTAGGAACTGTCACAACTACGTGTGTATTAGGTGAAATGAAGGAAGGTAAAATTTTAGTTGTTTCATTACTTACAGAACCAACCGCGGTGGTAGAACCAGCCTCACACCGCATTCACTTCGGTTAGAAAGAGCGTAACACAATGTACAATTTAGATACCGACCAGCTGGGACTGTGCCAGCAGTGCCATTAGACGACCTTGACTAGTCTGTACCAACGGAATTCCGCGATGCAATGCAAACCCCCAGAAATAGGGGCATGTGGTGTCATCTTAACTGATGACCTGCTATGCCGCACATCTGTGGCAGCACACTGTTTGCCCCTTACCACTGACACGCCAGTCTACAATAGCCCACGCCAATACCAACTTCACCAGTTTCGAATCATTAAAGAACAAATCGCAGAAATGTAACAAGAGGGTATCACCGAGCCTTCTAAAAATGAGTTAGTTCAACATCGCAATCACTCTAGTGACAAATAAAGACAGATATTCGCATTTTTGTGTGGATTTATGCAGGCTGAACATAATAACCAAGAACACACCATCACCTTCCATCTATGTCAAAGATGCTCTAAACGTACGTGGTCATGCCAAAGTGCGCACCACAATCGATATGTGCAGGGCTACTGGCTAGATCCAATTGTCGCTTTCAATTTTTTAAATGCCATTCGGACTCAAGTGGGCACCCTCAATACTTCAAGCCATTATAATAAGAGTGTTAGATGTACTGATGGGGAAATTCACCTTGCTGTACCTGGACGACGTGATCATATGGTCAGAGTTGTGGGTGGACCTCATCTACCACCTATTACTCATGCTTGAGCACCTTGAAATCAATGGCCTAACGTGTGAAAATCGCTTTACCTCGGTAAGGGAAGAATACAATTCTTAGGCCATTGCGTGGACGAACATGGAAGCTGCCCGACCTATGTTCAACTACAATTCATTGATATTTATTCAGTGCCAACCACTCGTAACCAACTCCGCAATTTTTTTGGCATAATCAATTGGCTAAAGTCGCAAGTACTCACGACAGCTTCGACGAACTGAAGCGCTGCTTCCACAAATACCCTGAATTGGCATGTCATGACCCCATCCATCACCTCTATGTCCAGACTGATAGGAGCGAGAAGGGCCTAGGCGCAGTATTCTTTTAGCTGGGAGATGACTGCACTCGCCAAATCATCGACTTCAGTGTTGCGAAGTTTGGTACATTTGAACGACGATATGGTGTAAATGAATGAGGGTGTCTGGCCACCAAGTGGAGCTTCAAATGGTACCACCAACTACTTGAATATCAATGCTTCACTCTGCACAACTGACAAACGCTGCCTTGACTTGAACCATGCGCCCACGTGCTCCTTGTGCCCACTCTGACCTCCACAATCACATCATCTGCACCAACTACACCGGGTCACAAAAGTCACATCAGGCCAAGAGTGCTTAGTACAGGTTGACAAGAACGGAACTAGCACCTTCTTACNTGGAGCTTCAAATGGTACCACCAACTACTTGAATATCAATGCTTCACTCTGCACAACTGACAAACGCTGCCTTGACATGAACCATGCGCCCACGTGCTCCTTGTGCCCACTCTGACCTCCACAATCACATCATCTGCACCAACTACACCGGGTCACAAAAGTCACATCAGGCCAAGAGTGCTTAGTACAGGTTGACAAGAACGGAACTAGCACCTTCTTACCAACAAGGATTATGTAACTCAAAAGTCTGCTCTACTTATTTACAAGAGGTAACTCTTTTAATAAATAAGTAGGCTATCCGAAACTGTGTTTACCCCAAACCCACAGCCGTAGGGGGGCACTGGCAATTGGTAGTTTCATCGTAGCACTCGCGCCGCAACATACGATGTGGCACACCACCAAGTGGCATCGAACTGGCTTGTAGGCCGAAACTGAAGTGATAAGTGCCCCAAAGTGTCACCATTAGTGTACAGCATTTTTACAAACATATAAAACACAGTCACCCCATTCATAGCTACAGTCAAGGGTGTGTTTTATTGTATTAAGAGCAATCAAGTATGACATTCCACACCCCTTACCACAGGTGGACCTGTCTATCCCTTCAGGAGTCAGCCACTTGGCAACACTGTAGCCAGTGGAATTCCAACACGTCATAGGAAGTGAAATACAAGTACTTTTTATAATATAACACAATAATGTATTAATGTATATTTATATAAGAGCAATTATCTTTTCACAAAGGGATATTGCCTATAATGGCCTCCATCCATGTAAGATGTCATTTAGCGCGCTGATATGACCTGTCATCTTCACAACGCTTATTTTAACAGACATTTGTTACACAACAGAAGTGTCGCCAATGTGTTTCATTTAATTCATACAATTTTTCATCATTGCAATCAAATCACATAGTGTTCAAGTTATGTTTCGTCATTCGCCGCTTGACTTCGGTTCTCGTCACTCATGATGGAAACCAAGATCACTCGGTCAGTTCGTCTCAGCACTCGGACCAAACCGGTGGCATTGGTCGCTTGCTCCGCGAGCCCTCTTGGTACTGTTATTTAGTCTGTAATCATTTAACTGCTTTTTAACATTAATTAACTGGAACATTTGCTTTATCCTTTTGCTGTACTGATGGGAGAGCCAGCTGCATTCTCACCAGAGGGCTTAACGATATCGCGTATGATCATAATACCATGTTTATTTCATGCTAAGGTCACCGGCAGGCCATACGTGCTAGGCGAGTTTTCTTGCCATATTCACATGTATTCAAGCATAGTGAATAAACCTATTTACAAAGTTGAATTTGTTTAGAATTATTGTCCTCCGGGACATGTAGGTTGGTATATTTCAAGCGTACTAGGCGGCCTACAGTCTCATCATAAGGTATAAATAGTGTGACAGTTAGTACGTGACAACATCATCATCAACAATCTGATGGTGGCATTCATGGGTCCCTGGGCTGTCAACCTAACGACTCTCGTCATTATATCTGTACTGAGTTATGGCACCGTGTAATTCAACACTCATCCAGCCCTGAGTTACCTCGACCATGTCAAATAAATTTTAAATTTTGTTTTGTTTTTACAGTGATCTATTCTTGCATTTCTTTGTTTCGCATAATTCTTTATACTATTAACTTACTTGCATTTCATGTAACTTTTTCGTTCGGAAATTTATTTACGAATACCCCATTATATTATATTGACACAATATTTATAATTTTATTAGCTTTATTTTACTCAGTTCAACTGAATTCTATTCGTTCGCGTAAGTTATTTAATTGTTGTAAAATCATATTTATACAATATTAGTCAAAAATTTTCTGTGTTCTTTATAATCATATTTTATTTTACCGCAGTTAGTCATATCAGCAAATGTATTTTACAGCCTTTATAGAAGTGCTTATTTCATTTGCTAGACTTCGGCCACTTTGCGAATTTGCGAAAGAAAATTATGTTTTCCCCACACTATGCTGCATGATAGCAGCACCATTAATTTTTTTGCCCTAAAACACATTTTGTTTTCTATTTTATTTTAATTAAATTTTTGATTTTTTCACCCTTTTGACAGCGGAATGTTTTTTTTTTATTGTGTTACGGTTACAATATGTATTATTTTGTGTTGTCTGTATCTCTTGCTGTATGTATTCCAAAATGGTTAATTTTATATTCAGAAAAGGAATTTATATGTGGAGCTCTATGCAACCTGCCTGCTCTGTGGCTCCTTGTGTCAAAGACATGGTTACCACAGCACTGAGCGTCGTGGAATTCTAGAAATTGCTACAGAGCGCATTGCGGATCGTGACGTCCGTGTGGCTGGTAGAAGGGCGTTAGTGGTTGTATCGTGATAAAAGCTGATACGTTAAGTGGTGTCGTGTTTGCCAGAACTTGCTAGTTCTCGCATTATTGGGGCGTTTTTTTTCAACACGGGAAGTAAACAGTTTTATATTTGGAGCCGGTTGTTTGAAATTAAATGGCTGCGATGTCTGTGATTGGAATTGATTTTGGAAATGAATCGTGTTATATAGCTGAGGCAAGGGCTGGAGGAATTGAAACTATTGCAAATGATTACAGTTTACGTGCAACCCCGTAAGTACTTTCTATATGTGAATTTTTTTTTGTGCTGGACATGTCGATACGAATTTGTCTAGTGACACTTAATTATAACATTAACGTAAGATAGGAATTTTTTGATAACATAACATTGTATTGTTAAAATTTTGCATACCTAGACGAGGTTTAGATTCTGTAGAATAGTCTTAGGTCAAGGCCTTGTGTGCATTTTTTTTGTTGTGTCATGGCTGGCCGGTGTCCATGGTCATGAGTGAACAGAACCCACACGATGTGTTTCTGAAGTACCGAATTTGGTCATGACATGTTTTCAGCTTTGAGTGATTCATTGTGAACCGATGAAAGTAGATATGTTCAGTGTTCCTGTTTAGTGTTGAGCCTTATGCTAGTTTTAAAAGTTCAACTTTGCTCAGTAACGTCTGTTATGATTATTTGGTGGCAATCGTGGGGGCAACAGGTGGTACCTGTGAGATTTCCAACGTGGGCTTCTGATAGATGTTCGGTGTGTAATCGCTAATAGCATTATTTAAAATTTTTGCGTACCGTTTTCGTAACTAAAGAGCCAGTCGATAAGTCAATACTTACGTTTGTAGTTGGCCTAGGTCAATAAAAAAGCCCATTTCTGCCATATAGTCTACATCGTTTGCCTAAAGAAAAAAAAATGAGCAATGAAAGTTGGGTTTGCTAAATTTTGATATGCGTGTTCATTTATGATCTTGCAGTGAATTCCAGATATTCAAGTGCACATCTCATTGATTAAAATATAATAATTGTGAATAATGAAAATTTTTGTTTATAATAAATTCTTAGTATCATAGTCTGCTTCCAGCATTTCTAATGAGTTTTAAGATTCACTGGAATTAATCAATTTCAAGCATTGTGATGATTCATTAAAACATGTTACCTACATTCGTGGATTTAGGATTTGTTTTAATCATGTTAACAGAATCACTTAAGTTTGGTCAGATCATTTTAATACTAGTATCCAGTAAACAAATATCCTACCTTTATATAAAAATTAGTAGTGTACAACCGGATGTTCACACACATGTAATGATGTCGCCAATATTATGTTGACCAAAATATATTTTTCTAATTATCCTACCCCTTCCCTTCTACAATGTGCAAATGAGGGGGATTTTCTGGTGTTAAAATTTTTACCAGATACGTACATCTGTACCGGAAAGTACACTTGAGCCCATCCGCTCAAGTGTACTATGCGGTACTATGTATTTATGATAGGGAATTACACATTGGCTACCCATCCAAAGGTACTACCCAATAGAAATGTTGACACTACTGAGGCCTAACCTAACAAGATCTACCTATTACACCCTTCAAATTATTTTAAGGTACAAACCTCTGCAAATTATTCTTAAGATATGGCATATGCTCGATACCACTACACATACCAAACCTAACTTTACCTACCTATTACACAATTTATTAAACCATTCTAAACGTTCTACAAAATTGTCAACTGCAATATAATTTGGTGATTGTAAAGAATAGCGGCTTTTCTGAAGGAAAAAAAATCAGGAAAAGTGGTATATTTCGACTTTACTAGTTATACAGAACACAAATTTACTAGGGGCATTAACATATTATGATTACAATGTTGAATTATTAACACAAAGAACACGCAGCAGATCGAGAAATGTAAGTTTTATTTAACGAACTTTAACCACAACAACAACACACACGAGATGAACAATAGCTAACAGAGAATGTTTATTATTGGCTGAGGGCTCTAGACATTAACCAATCAGAGCATAGCTCACGGTTTATACTGCCAAATACAAAATTAGTTTCCTCCAACACAACCCTCTTAATTTTGTAATCACAATATTTCAAAAATTTGTAAATGCAAACATTTGTAGATAAGAAAAAATGATTTCACACGAATATCACATCTTAGCTATCAAGATTTCAATTACAAAATACTAAGCTTAATTTAAGGCAATAAAAGGGTAAGCTTAACTTTCATAAATTAAATTCACAAATAAAAATTTTTTTTTAAGCTTACTGGACCAATCATCTGTTTTTTAAAATCTTGGAATTTATTTGGACCCAATGCTTTGGTTAGCAAATCTGCAATTTGCTTGCTTGTTGGAATATATTCAATGTGAATGATTTTATTTTCAATCAATTCTTTTATGTAATGAAAGCGAACGTCAATGTGTTTACTTTTTCTGTTAAAATTACCCTTTTTAGCCAAACCTATAGCGCTTTGATTATCAACATGAATCGTAGCTGTTATGGTTTTTCCTGTGAGTTCTTCAAAGAGACTTTTAAGGTACACTACTTCCTTACAGCATTCAGCAGCTGCAATATATTCACTTTCTGTGCTTGAAGTGGCGACGATGGGCTGCTTCTTCGAACTCCAACTTATAGGACCTCCGGCGTAGTAAATGATATACCCTGACGTACTTTTTCTGTTTTCGGTATCACCTGCGTAGTCGGAGTCACTATAGGCGATGATTTCATCAGTAGAGTCTTTCGAGTAGCGAATACCTTCATTGATAGTGCCTTTTAGGTATTTGAGTGTCCTTTTTAGGTTGGTGAGGTCATCTTGCGTGGGCTTTTCCACACGTCGACTGCTCATACCTACAGCATAGGCCAAGTCCGGTCGAGTTTTCGTTGAGATGTACAAAAGACTCCCAACAGCCTCCCTGAATGGGAAACCGGTGACCAAATTACCATCTTCGTTGGTAGCTTGCTTGACGAATGGTGTGGTTGCGGGTTTAGCACTTTCCATTCTGTACTTCTTGAGCACTTGCTTGACATGCTCGGCTTGTGAAATTTTTAGACCGTTTTTTTCATGTGTGACTTCTAGTCCAAGGAAAGTTACAGGATTTTTCACAGCAGTCATCTCGAATTCTTTAGTCAGCTGAGCGAGTAGTTGTGTTATTTTATCTTCACTGTCAGAAGCGATAATTCCATCATCTACGTGGATGGCAAGAAGCAAGGTTGAATCTGCGTTTTTGAAAATGCAAGGTTCATTTTTGAGAGCTTTTAGTCCACTTTTCATGAGAAATTCAGAGAAACGTTTGTTCCACCTAAGCGGAGCTTCACGGAGTCCGTAGAGGGCTTTTTCCAGTCGGCAAATTTTATTTTTAGGTTTTTGCCAGCCTTCTGGTATCTCCATGTATACAGGATTTAGAATTTTTCCGTATAGGAATGCTGATTTTATGTCGATTTTTGTGATATGATGGTTTTCTCGAGCGATCAAAGCTTGAATGAGTCGCAAAGCATCACTGCTTACAACAGGACTGTAGGTCTCTTCGTTGTAGCCAAGTGTTTGCTCACAACCCCTTGCGACCAGTCGGGCTTTGTATTTGCCGTCGTCTTTTATACGAAAAACCCATCTGTTCGTCAGAATTTTCTGTTTTTCGGCAGCTTTCCGGTCGACGATAGTCCAGGTGTCGTTTTTTGCAAGGGACTGTTTCTCATCCTCAATAGCTTGAAGCCAAAAATGTTTTTCTTTGCACGAGACAGCTTCTTTGTATGACAAGAGAGCGCTTTCTTGGAGTTCTTCTAAAGAGTCCAGATTTAGGTGATAATCGCTCAATTTGTCTGGCAATTTCTTAGTCCTCTTCGATCTCCTTTGGGTCTCTTGAACTGACGATGCATCTGATGTATTTGGAGTATCAGTTGTGACTTCGGTTTCCTCTTCTTTTTGAGAGATTTCGTCCTCATACTCCTCGTCGTCGTCTTTGTCTGAGAGAGAATCGTCTTTTGTGGAGCTGATGTCTTCATCTTCATCAAAGTCAAGACTCACAGTTTTTTTTATTTCTTCAGGTTGTTTTACGTCTTGGTTAGTGAAGTAGACATCTCTGGATGCAATGATTTGTTGTTTTTCGGGATTCCACAATCTGTAGGCGTTGCTGGTGTAGCCCACATGAATGTATTTCTTAACTTTCGGATCCAGTTTCTTAGTGTGAGAGAGTACCTTGGAATACGCAACTGATCCAAAGATTTGGAGGCGAGACAAGTCAGGTTTTTTATTGAACCAAAGTTCCGCAGGTGTTAGTTTTATGGCTTTTGTAGGGCTGCGGTTTTGTAAGTATGTTGCAGTGAGAAGGGCTTCTCCCCACATGTCTTTTTCCATTCCAGAATCGAAAAGTAATGCTCTGGTTTTGTCCATTAAAGTCCTGCCAAGTCTCTCAGCATGAGAATTGAGCTGAGGTGTATACGGCGGAGTATAATCTAACTCGATACCCTTTTCATCGCAATACTCCTTGAAATCCTTTGAAACATACTCTCCACCATTGTCAAGGCGAATTTTTTCAACTTTTGATGACCATTTGTTTTCAATTTTTGTGATGTAATTTTTCAATATCTGTTTTACTTCATCTTTGCTCCTCAGGAGAAACGTTGCTGAGAAATGTGACCAGTCATCCATGACTGACACAAAGTATCGGTAGTTGTCCCAAGTAGGTGTCTCCAGGGGTCCTACTACATCTGTGTGAAGTATCATTAGAGGTTTCGTTGCACGTGCACGATTGAAACCGAAGGGTTTACGGCAAGCTTTAGCCTTGAGGCAGACTTCACAAGATTCAAGTGGTTTTAGGTCAGCATCTGTCAGTTTTACACCATGTGAGAGTTTCACAAGTTTCTTGAGGTATTTTGGTCCCAAGTGTCCGAGCTTTCTATGCCACATAGCGTTATTATTGTTTGAGGCAATCAGGGCTTCTTGCTGAGAACCCATTTTTACTTCAAAGAGTCCACTAGCGTTTTTGGTTCCAGTGTAAACAAGTTCTTTACCCTGATAAATTTCCACTTTATTGTCCTCAAAAACAACTTTACCATCTCTTTTGGTAATTGCATTGACCGAGAGAAGATTTTTAGAAAGATCTGGCACATACAGAACGTTGCTTAGTTTGCATTCCGGGGTTTCAAATTTTCCAGCACTAACAGCGCGAATTGTGCTGTTGCCCTTAGCAACTGTGATTTCTGTGTCATTAGGACGCTTTTGGGTCAGCAGTTCATCATTTTTGATCATATGAACGCTTGCGCCACTGTCGACCACAAAGGTAGTAACATTCTGCTTGGTTGAATTTGACTTGTCTTCAGCTAAAAATGCTGCTTGGTTTTTGTCATGATTTTTACCGCGATTTTTATCACGAAAGAAGCAATCTTTGGTTTCATGATTTTTCTTTTTACATATTTTACACCCATAATTAAAGCGAGAGTCATTTTTACGAGGAAAATCGTCCTGGCGGTTTTGCCCTTTGTTGAAATTTTGCCAAGGACGAGTAGAGCGTTTTGTTCCACCGTAGAAAGCAGCGGGGGCTGTGGCGTTACTCTCTGATTTTCGTGATTCTTCATTTAGAAGTCTTGCCGTCAGATTTTCGAGAGTTTTTTCAGTTTTAGGGGTTGAATTCCACGATGTTATGAACGTGTCATAATTTGAAGGAAGACACGACATTATCTTAGCCATTAACATTTCGTCGTCAATCTTGTCTTTTGAAAGGGAATTGAGACGAAAACGAATATTTTCTAGGTTACTTAAGTTTACTGCCATGTCCTTACTGCTATCAAATTTATAGGCAAAAAATTGTTCGTAAGTCGCGTTTTTCTGATGTTCTGTGTCACGTTCAAATATATTACATATTTTAGTGTACATTTCATGAGACGTAGAACAAGAAAGAAGATGGGATCGATGTTTCTTGTCCAAAGTACCTACAATGGCCTGACGGGCTTTGGCATCTTTCTGTTTCCACTCTTGTTTCGTTTTGTCATTTGCAACGTCTTGTAGCTTATTTTTACCTTCAACAATATCAATGAGGCCTTTTGATTCAAATAAGATGTTTATCTCGAACTTCCAGAGAGGAAATGATGCACAATCGGTCAACTTCTCGGTGTTGTTGATAAAATGTTCGTACTCACCCATTTTTATGTTTTTTACTTGAAAGATGTTTTACTTTTACTTGTGTGAGTTACTGGTGCATCTGGCGGGTATTGGACAACTTTTATTAACACAAAGAACACGCAGCAGATTGAGAAATGTAAGTTTTATTTAACGAACTTCAACCACAACAACAACACACACGAGATGAACAATAGCTAACAGAGAATGTTTATTATTGGCTGAGGGCTCTAGACATTAACCAATCAGAGCATAGCTCACGGTTTATACTGCCAAATACAAAATTAGTTTCCTCCAACATACAAACCACAAAAACGATAGTGGGGAGGGCTATGAAGATCAGGGAAATTGTGGGTTAAAATCACAAAAAATACANATACAAACCACAAAAACGATAGTGGGGAGGGCTATGAAGATCAGGGAAATTGTGGGTTAAAATCACAAAAAATACACCCACAGAAAATATGAAAACGTCTCAATTTAACATTTATCCACCTAATATGTCCATGTAATCTAACTTATCCTAACCACACAATGAGTGAATTACTTTATTACATTTTTAATCTAACCTAGAATTGTAGGTTTTTCTTAATATATGTCCATCTAATCTAACTTAACCTAACCACACAATGAGTGAATCACTTTTACATTTAATCTAACCTGGAATTGTAGGGTTTTAATATAACCTAGTATTGTAGTGTTTTTAATCTAACCTAGGATTTAATTCTAATATAGGATTTTAGGCTTTTAAAGTATCAGTAAAACATACTGGAAGTATATGAATTAACTCTCCTAGGCAGGTGGCGGGTACAATTTTCCTGTGGTGAGTATGAAGTGGTGCAAATGCTCACGTTCGTTGGGGTACCGCGACGGATAATTTTTTTAAATTGCGAACTACCTTTTTTTTAATTGTTTACTGACATGTGTCGTATCTGATTGTTGACAGCAAAAAAATTTGCTGGGTAATTGTCCAGTGTAGGGGCTTTTCTGAACGAAACGTCCTAGACCAACAAAAGTAGCATTCATGTGTTCTGCGCAGCTTACCTTGTTCATATTTAGGAGGACGTAATGTTAAAATAAGTAGAACGTATCAATAAAATAGTTAAAAGTACGAGCAGCCCGCCACTTTGTTTACGTTGGATGTAATACTAGGGTCAGTAACATATGACTAATTTAGTTTAATATGTGCTCACCTAACCTAACAGAACCTAACCTCACGATGAGTGAATCACTATTTTACATTTTTAAACTAACCTACAATTTTATGGTTTTAAACTAACCTAGGATTGTAGGGTTTTAATCTAACCTAGGGTTGTAGGATGTAAATCTAACCTAGGATAGTAGGGTTTTAAACTAACCTTGGATTAACACCCTACAATCCTAGTTTAGTTTAAAAATTTAAAATAGTGATTCACTCATCGTGGTGTTAGGTTCTGTTAGGTGGGCACATGTTACGAAATTAATCATACGTAAATGACCCTAGTATATTTGTGCTTTGCGTAATTAGTAGAGTGGAAATATACCACTTTTCGGGGTTTTTTTTTTTTTTTTACAGAATATCCTTTTAACTGGATAATTACTTTAAAAAATCAAACAGTGGCCAAAACAACAGTAATTCATCAAACTGGCAAACGTCCAAGTAACACCTGCAACATAGATGACTGTCACGCACAGAAGCACTCGTACTTGCACCCTCCATTCTTAAATCAAACCTTCGTACAGTTGGATTTGGATGTCACAACTCACGCGTGCAGCAACACACTCCACACGCCACAAACTGCACTGTCGTGCATCTAAACTACAATTAACCTACGGTAATGTCTACACATCCATAGCCAATAAGGTGACTGCCGATTTGCCGATTCACATTTGTTTACGTTACTACAGCATTACATGACTGAACATCATTGCGTCCGACGTAAACAAAGCTGCCGAACTCCTTGTATATTATCGGTTTTATTTTCGACGTTCTACTTATTTTATCATTACGTCCTCCTAAATATGAAACTGGTAATGTGTGTAAAAGCCATTTATATAACTTTTGTGTGTCTACTATGTCTCTTCGAAAAAGTCTCTATTCTTTACATTTGCCTCAAATTTTTATTTACAACCAGCTAACTAGTTGCCACTAGTTACCTAACATAACATTACCTAACTACAACAGTGTTTGTTACACCCTACAAACCATTACACTATACCATCCAGTACAATCCTATTACTGAATGAAAACTGCTACAGTGCATTACAACACAGAATACATTATGGAAGAACGACTTTGATTACTTCCTTCAAATTTATATATACCATTGACTCCTATATAATTATTTAATGCAAAATAATAATTCTCGTTGCCACTACAGATATTGCCTGTAATGCCGCAGTATTCTTAATTTTCGGGACATGTGTTTCAATTTCGTTCGTTTTTCTTAAGCTTTGCTAAGCTTCGTAATATTTTTATCGGGTTTGAAATAAAAGCAGCGGTGGCTCGTTTCCCGTGATAGTTTGTTTATAGGGCATACGTTTGCCGTTTTACGGTTATCAGGAGTCTGTTTACCGTTTCGTTTCGAACATCGTAGTTTTCAGTTTTTGTCAAGCGTCAGCATTATTTAGAAACTTTCAGGCTCCGTCGTACGAATTTTGTATGAGAAGTTCGTTTATGTGTATGTTGACGGCGCAGTCTTAGTTCCTACAACGCAGTTTGGATAACGTGCGGAGCAGTATTGATAACGAGTGGAGAGCGTGCGAGGCCAGGCCCTTATCTCAGGAGAGGAGGGTGATAGGCAGCACAAAAGACGCGTGTGTCTGTCGCCCTTCAAGCAGTTACTTCAGGTCAGTCTCCACTCAAGAATGCTCGCCTAGGCCGCGTCGGGCGGGACGATAACCCCCACATCGGCAACTAGACTTTATTTTATTTCTCCGCCGGTGTGGGAGGTTGACACATTTCATATTTCCTGCGATGCAAGTTTTTAGACATGAATAATTCAGTAAATGAATGTGATGCACGTGTATGGTTATTTGTGAACGTTTCGGTACCCTGCATATTCAGAACTTCGGCTGTGAAATGTGTCACTTCAAGATTCAATAAAAATATAGAACAAAGTATTCTGGAACTTGAACTTATTTCTTAATTAATCAGCGTCCATTTTACTGAGTCTCGTGTACTACTTCTGATCTAGTCGAGTGATAAGTTACAGGTAATCTGCAATTTAGTCAGCACTGTAACTGTAGCGTCCAACATTACACACCTAACATTACCTAATCACAGCACCAGTTATTTATCCCTTAAATGATTTACACTACCTACAAACTCCTTCCTTACTATTGAATTGGATGTATTTTTCTTATCGTTCTCTGCTCACCTACTATACATATTGTCTTCTGTTATCTTCTTTTTTATAACATCTTTATTTATCACTGTGTACTGCTACTATGATCAGTGCCTTTTTTGTTTAGAGTATGATTATTGCGGCAGAGAGAAAATTAAACATATTAATATAAGCAAGTGTATAGCATTGAAACTGAATGTTGTAATGAAATATTGAGCACCAGTAATGTATGATTTAACACCAGTATGAGTGTAGGCAACTGGCAATGATGAAAATTGTGCTTTATATTTAATTACCTTAAAGCCTCGATTACATTGAGCGAGTTTACAAGCTGCTAGTTGGTGAATACACTAGCTGCTAGTAAACTCACCTAGTGTAATCATGTTCACTAGCAGATTGTAAACTATCTGCGAGTAAAGTTGAAAGCCGGGCTACTTTACTCGCTACTCGCTGGCGTGTGGGATTGTTAGCTAGTAAACTAGCAGTGTGTCGTCATAGATGCTAGTGAACTAGCTGTGGGTAACTCGTTGGTTCCTGGTTTCCGTGTCTACAAAATGTTGACGGAACTAGTTTGTGTGGGAGTTATTTTATCTCATGCTATCAAAAAGGAGTTAAAAAAAAAAGAAAAGTAGAAATTGAGACAGAGAAAAGTGTGGGTGAGAAACCATGGATAGAAAGACGTCAGAAATATGGTGCATCGATCAGTTTACCGAAAGAGTTGAAGGACGAAGATGCTTTGGCTTATCGCAATATTTTGAGATTAGACTGTACCCATTTTGATGATTTACTGCAGATGGTAGATGGAATGCTCAAAAAAGAAGATACGAAAATGAGAATGGCAATCCCAGTAGCCACAAAAATTGGAAGTTACACTACGTTATCTAGCAACTGGTGATTCCTTTAAGTCTCTAGAATACCTGTTTCGAGTTCCCGAATCAACAATATCAAAGTTTTTGCCTGAAGTACTCTCAGTGATTTCTCGTGCCTTTGAACCATTCATTGAGGTGAGTAAAAATTAATTAATTAATTAAAAACAGTTTAAAAAAAAGAGTTTAATTGATGAAAGTATAGTTACTGTGTATGTGTGTATATATATACATAAGTATGTAGTATTACACTGTACTTCGTCCAAATGTTAGAATCATAACCTGTCCTAAAACGTTATCANAAGTATGTAGTATTACACTGTACTTCGTCCAAATGTTAGAATCATAACCTGTCCTAAAACGTTATCATCGTCGTTTGAGGAGACAGACTGCGAAGTAAGTGAATAGTCAGAAGATGGTGAAAATGCAACATTGCTAATTTGTNATCGTCGTTTGAGGAGACAGACTGCGAAGTAAGTGAATAGTCAGAAGATGGTGAAAATGCAACATTGCTAATTTGTTGTGGGTTTGAATTAAGCGCAGGCTCTAAAGAGGACAGCTTGGAACTAATTATACAATTTTTAATTTCCTGCTGTAGTAAGATGGCTTGTCACTGTGGTAGCTGACGAAGCTCAGCTGCAACCAACTTTCAGAACTGGTCGTACGGTTTCTCCTCTGCTACGTTGTGTGCAATTTTGTCGAATTGGTGAATCGCGACTGATATTTCAGAAGNTGGTCGTACGGTTTCTCCTCTGCTACGTTGTGTGCAATTTTGTCGAATTGGTGAATCGCGACTGATATTTCAGAAGGGGTTTCGTCGGATGCTACTAGTTTTTAACCCTTTTTATTGGTGTCGCTGGTGGTCTCANGACTGATATTTCAGAAGGGGTTTCGTCGGATGCTACTAGTTTTTAACCCTTTTTATTGGTGTCGCTGGTGGTCTCTTCTCTGCAGGCGACTTCTCTTTGAAGTGTTCTTCTGGGCAGCTGTTGTCGTTGGTTGACACAACATATTCCCAGGAGTTTTCACTGCCCTGATCTGGCTCTGTTTCTTCACTGTTTTGTGACAGATCCTAGAAATAATTACAACTGATTTAATTTTATTAAAAATATTAGTATNACTGCCCTGATCTGGCTCTGTTTCTTCACTGTTTTGTGACAGATCCTAGAAATAATTACAACTGATTTAATTTTATTAAAAATATTAGTATTTATCGATTTGATTTAATTTACCGATTTAATTTATTGTTTTTGTTGTTTGCAGGTACCTAAAACAGTTGATGAAGGGAAAGAAATCAAAAATAAATTCTTCCAACGTTGGAATTTTCCTAGATGTATAGGGGCTATCAACGGGAAAGACGTTATCATTAAAAGACCTCAGTGTTCCGGTTCAATCTACTTCAATTACAAAAAAACCTATAGTATCATATTATTGCTTTACCTACATTGACGTAGATNTGTTCCGGTTCAATCTACTTCAATTACAAAAAAACCTATAGTATCATATTATTGCTTTACCTACATTGACGTAGATGGAAATGGCCGAGCAAGTGATAGTGCAAATTTAGAGGTGGTACTCTGAATATTGCAATGGAAAGCAAATACTCTTGGGATACCTGAACATGCCATTATTATTGGAGATTATGCTTTCCCTTTATAACAAATCTTCTAAAACCTTACAGTAAAACTGGGCTCAGTGATGTGGAAAAAATATTTAATTATTGTCTTTCTCGTGCCAGAAGAGTTGTAGAGAATGCTTTTGGCATACTTGCATGGCGATTTAGAGTATTTTCAAGACCAATTGAGTTGAAACCCGAAACTACTGATAGTCATTTGGGCTGCTTGTAGTCTTCACAACTGGCTACGAAAGACTGCTCCAGGCAAGTACTTACCTCAACAAGCAGTATATAGAGAGGATTTAAACACTGGGAATATAACACCTGGGCTCTGGAGGGAAAATGCCAACATTCTGCAGCCTATTAATAATCTAGGCAGCCATAATTACAAATGTGCTGCTGAGGAAGTCAGACGAGCATATGCTACACACTTTACAGAAGAACATCCTCTACCTTGGCAATGGGAGAAAGTTGGAATAATGATTTAATTAATAATGAATGTATAATGATCGGTTAATTATTGATCTGTAAGTAAATAGTCATTAAAATTAAAATACTTTACTCGCCAAATTTGATTTGCTGTTTCTTGTAGCCAAAACCTCTGCCAAATAATTTGCTTCATAAAACCACGCCAGCTTTGGTGAATAAACTTCTTCAGTACCACAGCCACTTTTCTTGCTTTTTTCAATTTTGTGTAGTTCTTGTCTGTAGACATTGTAATAGAGCGCGGCTCGTTAAGGCATATTTAATATAACCGCAGCCTCACAGTTGGGCGCCATCTTGTAATAGTGTGTGCCGCGTCTCGTTAAGACGTTATTTAAAAACATGCAGCCTCGCCGTTGGGCGCCATGTTGTAATAGATGTGTCTCTTTCGTTACATTCGTATTTAGAATTTTAGCATAATGCAGCCTCAAAGGTTAGGCGCCATCTTGTAACGTTCAGCCGCTTACACTGCCGACTGTTTATTTGCCACGACTTGCTCAGGGTAGAATACACGAGACTCAGTTAATTGAACACTAGTTAATTTTGAAATAAAGTTCAAGTTTGAAGTTAGTTTGTTCTATACTTTATTTATCATTTTTTGAATGACACAGTTCACAGATGAATTACCGCTATTCAGAGTACGAACCGTACCGAGATAAATATCGCAAGTACAGAACAGCGTCACAGTGGTTTACAGTTTATTAATGTTCTTAAAACACTGACCCGAAGAAACTTAAAATGCGGCTACCTCCCACACCGGCTGAGAAATGATATATTAAAGTCTAGTTGCCGATGTGGGGGTTCTAGTCCTGCCCGAACGCGGCCTAGGCTAGCATTGCATGATACTTCTTGACTGCGCTGACCTGCCCTCACGGGCGACGTGAAGTAACTCTCCCTGACGACTGCCTTGAAAGAGACTGCCCCCAGGGCGACAGACAGATGCCCTTTTTGTGCTGCCTATTACCCCCCTCTCCTGAGATAAGCGCCTGGCATCCAGCATCTGCCAGCAGCGTCATCTAAACTGCACGTGTCCCGCGCTCAACACGTTATCGACTGCTGCGCCGTCAACAGAAACTAACCTCTCGTACAACAAAAACTTGTTGACGTTGCCTGATCCACAGAAACGAACTAATCTAGTTAATGCTGAGATGTTCGAAACTAAACACATCCGGACTTCTGATAACCGTAACCCGCAGACGTCCACCCGATAAACAAACACGGGAAACGAGTCACCACGGCTTTAAACTTGAAATACGATAAAAATATTACGACGCTTTCCAGAGCTTCATACACCCGAAAGAATTTTACACCCATGTCCCGCAAAATTACGAATATTGCGTCATTACAACATCTTTAATTGATTTTATTCTAACCTTCAATTGCTTCGCATCCATTCCCCCAATTAACTGTTTTTCATTAAGTTCATTATAAAGACGTTGGAGAATATCACTTTTTAATTTTGTGTTGCAATAGTCTTTGTCTTTTATATTCCATAACAAAGGGTACTGCTAGTAGACATTAAGAAATTCCAAAATATTAATTATGTTCCACTTCATTTTAACGCTAGAACACCCAGAAATATTCAGGAAATTAAAGAAATTAATGACAGCGTATTCACAACACGTGGTTTACTTGCTAGCAAGTTGGCTACTGAGTAAGTGGAAAGTTTTATGTCTCATCACTATTGCACTAGCCGACTTGCCCGCTTCTAAACTCGCCAACTAGCAGCTTGTAAACTGGTTCAATGTAATCTAGGCTTAATATAGTGTTTCAGTTGCTACGGTAGTAGCATGCAAGTCATGTACCATACCCAATCTAACTTCAGTTTATCGCTGTCGACGTAAGTGGTTTCATGAGACATACGATGGAATATACAATAGATAAAACACACAGACACAAAACTCGAGGGTGATTATTCCGTATTGCTTATCCAAATCACCCAAAAAACACTACATTACGTATCCAATGATACAACAAGACCCTAAAAAGTTGTGTATTTCGTATCCAACCACAGCTGGGAGAAGGCCAAAACAGATGTAAAATTTCTCCCTGCGTATCCAACCTGCCTGCAATTACTGAGTTTTGACCAAAAGTTTCTCTATGCGTATCCACGTGAAAAAGACCTGAATCAAAAAGTGGTTGGTTTGCATATCCAAACCGAAAGGTGGAAATTGATACCACGCCTCATTTTTTCCGACCCACGTATCAAATTTTCTTCGAGGAAAAATTTTGACGAACACCCAATTGTTTCCCGTGGCGTACCCAAACCGAAAACGGAACAATTGGTAACTCTTCCCATTTGTTTCATGGGGCGTATCCCGGTGTGGAGAGTGACTTGTTGCTAAAAATTTCCTATTGCGTATCCAGATCCTAAATTCAAATACGTTTTATTGATTAAAACTACTACTCATTTACACTTTAAATTGACACAAACGACGACCAACTCACACTTTAAACCCAAAACAAATGGCTGCCCAAATGAGTTGTGTAGCAAACAATGAGCGCAAAAAAAAATCAAGACCATGAGCAACTTATGGAAACTCCAAAGCCTTTACGTATTTATAATTAATGTACCATGCATCAATGCTAAGTATTGCAATTATGAGTGTTTTGCAAGGCTCTTTCGCTTTGTTTGTTTTGATGAAAGTTGCGCAATTTATGGAAACTCCAAGGCCTCCACAAGCTTATTACTAATGCATTTCATGCCAACGCACTCACGATTTGGAAACAATTTGTAATCACAAGTGTTGCGCACTTAAATAAACAGTCATTCACACTTTAAACTGACACCTCAAACAGCAAGCAATTCACACTTTAATTTTTTACTGGTAAAACCAACTACTCATAAACTAACACAAATAGCTACTCATTTTCATTTTAAAGAGACACCACAAACTGCAAGTCATTTTCATTTTAACACTTTGTTTGTTCTGATCATAGTTCTCGAAACTTAACTAATTGTGAGTTTCCTAGTCAAGTACAAAAAGTTGAATGTATATCGTCAAGGGGGTAACGAATTAGACCTCCCTTTCACTACCAAATTATTGCGCACGTAAATAAACAGTCATTCGCACTTTAAACTGACGCAAATAGCTACTCGTGTATACTTTTGATTTCACTCATCCTAGCTTGTATCTGAAAATAAAAAAAATATTATGTATATATATATATATACTTTTCGTTTATCTGTTTATTATTATTTTTTTGTACAAATGCAAACAATTTACCTTTCGAAAAGAGAACTGCCTTCGCTGCTGTTGTTGCCTTCGTGCCGAGTCCCCTCATGCATGGCGGCTGCATGGATCAGAAAAGAGTGCAGTCGTTGCCCATATTGGTGGTTCTTTTTCCAAATGTATTCTGCCAAGTAGCCGGCCCACGACTTTTACTTTCTACCAAAACACTGAATGCTATACCTCACCGAACGCCAACTCCGTTCGATGTTTTGTGTGTGTACTCTAAAAGCATCGCTCTGCCTCAACTTTAGTTTGTTTTGGGTGTTTACTATTCCACTCTTTTCACTGCACACAAACTCCTAGTGATTTACTTGCATGTGACGATAGCAGTGCATGTCCAAGTTACTGTAACCTCGCCAACAGTCAGAAATTATCGTCTTGCCCAGCACGATCCATTCACGAATACATTTGACTAAGGTCGCAGCTTTCCTCTTTTCCACCGGCACCAGGAAGAAATTAGTAGGGTCGCTTCTCTCCACACTGCAGAAAATCCACTAGCCGTGAACTTTTCGTCCCTTGTGGTTTTTACGCTTACCCAATTTTGATTCATCTATCTAGACTATTTTGCCAGCCCGCCGATTCGTTTCCTGTAAGTTAACACCCAGTCTATGCACACTTGGTGGCAGAAATTCGACCAGGCGACGACTGTCTTGCTTGAGCACTGAAGTTCGTTTACTATAGTCTGCTGTCGGGGATACTTGATCAGGCACCACAGTAAACACAACTCAATGATCTTGCCTGGCGACAAATCTGAATCTCCCACGAAACTGCCCTGTCTCGCAGACACTTTGAAATTACATTTTGTGCCATTCTCCGTCCGCTGTCGACACCAGTAAAACAAACCTAGATTGTCCACGAGCTTGGCTTCGCCTTTTCTGCATCATCCGCACTGTATTGACGGTTTGAGGATGTCATGCTCGACGAGGAATGTGTTTACGGTGAGAAATAAATCAGTTTCTGAGCATTCAACATGGTGATTTTACGCCCCGCACACACCATTGCACGTTTTCAGATTGAAAACTTTTAGTTTTTTAAGTAAAACTACACTTGGTTACGCGATACGGAATAATTGGCTTGAACTTGGATACGCTAAACGGAATTCGGCCGGATACGCAATAGTACACTGACTAGTAAAGGAAACAATTTGAATGGATACTCGATACTACCCTCGCTGTTTTACTATGGGTTTACCATAAGGGTACGCAATAAAGAACAGTTACCAACACAAGAAAGCAATAAAATTTTTATAATTTCACTACAATTAAGGACGACACTGACATCTCCTGCAATATTAGTTATTTACACAGCAATTAGACAATGCAATTAGTGCGAAGGGAAGAAAGAATTTGCCTTCAAATTACTAATTTAAACTTACTGAAATGGGGGAGAAAAATTTGATACTGACTCAAGGATTGAAGAGACTGAATTAAGTGAAGTTAACTGAAATATCACCTCTCTCACAAACATAATAATAAATAAAATTGTGATAGAGCACTGTTTACAATCATTAGCTCTTGAATTAATTTGTTTAAAATAAATTTGCCTGACTAGCTAGTGTAGAGCACAGATCCCCATCTTATGCCTCTGGTATGATCTTGCATAAGGGAGAGTTCAGTTCAACAAAAAAAAAAACATTTCCAATTAATGGTGAACGAGGTATAACACTATTTCAAGATAAACCATTTCAGTTGTACAAGGGACTTATCTGCACAGCGTTGCCCAGTGACGCTACGGCAATGGTGTGATTGCAACACCAAAACAACTAAGAATTAGTGCCTGGGGCCTATTATTCCTTGCCATTGTGGTTTTACAATACTGCCATGTGCCTCTCCCATGTGGAAACTATGTTTGGATGGGCAGTGAGTGAGTGAGTGAAGAGATTTGGGCAGCTCTTGACAGCAAGGTCTTGAGAGCAGATGAGGGTGATTTAGATGAGTATGAAGCAGCACCGGAATAAAAGGGCGGGGGAAACAGCATATCCCTGAGAAAATCCACCAACCAGCGGCATCGTCCGGCACAATTCCCACATGCGAAAATCCCGGAGTGACCCGGCAGGGGATTGAACCCAGTTTGCCTTGGTGGGAGGCGAGCAGGCTAATCACTCAGCCTCTGCGACCCCAAGATGGGCAGTCATTTCAATTTAGTTGATCAGCCGTCCCTAATATTTCGTTGGACTGCTAAGTTTGATGGGCAGAAGGAGTGTGTCCTTGGTAATTTAAAATAAATTCCAGGTTTCTCAAAATCCTGAAATCTTAGATTATCATCACAATAGTTAATAAAACTTAAATCAAAGTTTCTTCAGTCATACAAAACCTCCTTGGCTTGCAATTCTTATCCACAATAAAAATTCATACCGGCCTTAAATAAGGTACTAAGAGAAAACACTTCAGTATCGATTTATGTATGCCTAAACTGAATACTATGTTTTTTTAAAATAAATATTCTAAGAGGGGATATAAAGAAATTATTATAAATGCAGCTATAAGAGTGGGGCTTCAAAATTTTGTAAACAATCAATATTATGCACAAAACATTTTAAGAAAATAGGAATTGTGGGAATTCAGTTGTGTGAAATTAATATGTAATAAATGATTGTGAAAGAAAAGAATTTTTGATTGAGAATAAATAAATTACATATGTAGATTTTTTTGGGTGGTGTGTGATACAAAGCAGAATTACCAAGATGCCTCTTAGTTTCTCTTTGCTCACTGTGGCTAGCTGTTACTTAAGTGATGCCAAGCGAAGCGACTTCCCTTTGAGAAATGATTAGTGTGGGTAAGATGCAATGAAATAGTGTCAGAATATGTATATTCAAATCAGGTAAGAAATTAGGATGAATGTTGAAACACATTGGCGGTGACCCTAAAAGAAATTTCCATTAAGTTCAGATACATAACACTCCAATCATGTAGACAACGACAAGACATAAATTCTCATACCATTTGTATGAAAAGCACTCACAACAGAAAATACACTTGAAAAGAAAGAAAATCAAGCTACTTACTAACACCACACAAAACACAAGTCTTTCACTATGTGTGGAAGAAATGTAGTTTAATTAGCAGAAATAATTACATGGAAAAAATTGATATTACCGAAGAAGTGATAGTTAATTAGCTCAGAAAAATTCAGAAATATTGTCAAATCAGAAAATTGCTGTCGTTAAATAAATTAACTGTAAGAACTGAAAAACTAAATTACCTCACTAAAAATTACCAGACAAAATTAGTAATTTGCATTTTGCTCGGCTTTAGAACATGGGATCTCATCCACTGGCTTCTGGTTAATGTTCGTTAAAATAATTTACACCTTCCATAAAAAATTGTAAGAATAATTTCAGTCCAAAAGTTTCTCTCAATCAATTTCAGATATAAATAATTTTGACTTCAAAACTGTTTAATAATTACTGCGAAAATGTATAACAGTCCGTTGTAATTGCAGTACCATACCCATAGGAATCCATATTTAATGAATACTGGCGGTGGAGAAGGCAGCTCACTCAGATTTGTAGCACTTAAAAACTAGAATAATTGCATTTTGGGCCTCTTCTTAAACATGCCACACATTTTTAAGCACTAAGTCTCCTCTCAACACTTCCTATTCTTATGTTGGACAGTTAAAGCAAAATGGACTTTTTCGCAGGAATAAAAGTTATGTTGAACTGCTCTACATGGGATCTAGGGAGAGAGGCTCTTGAAGAGGTTATCACGATGACTCTAATTAAAACTAAAAATCCCAGATAGGTCACTTTCTGAGACGTAACACTATTTTATCAGTCCTGTAGTTAGTTTCATTACTCCGTGGCAAAATTTGATTGATAACAACAGGTAAAGTGAAAAGAGAAAAATGCAATAAAATAATTAACACTTCCAAAGATAAGTGAGACCAGTTATCGTAGCAAAATAAAAAAGAATTGTCAAAATACGTGAAACTGTAAAGAAATAAAATAAACACATAATAATTTTGAGGTGATGTCCTGAAATACAATTCTAGCTGTTCCTTAGGGTAGGGGCTTTAAATTACTGTAAAAATAAATAAATATCCAGCTCAAAACAAAATAAAACTTAATCAAATAAACTTTAAATGCTGGTATTGCTATAACATAAACAAACAGAAAATTCACAATTTTACCAAAGCTGTAATACCTTTACATGACTATCAGTATTTCAAAAATACTAGCTTGCTTATCACGTGTCTGTCATTTCAAAACACATTACATTGTAACACCATATAAATTTATAAAAGTACATATTACAAATGGGGCATGATTAAAATTACACACACACACACACACACACGTAAATCATCAAAAATTTCAATAACAAAGTACAAAAAAAATAAAGTGATGTACATATTACGTTGGTAATATCAGAATAAGAAAACAAATATTTATGTACAAGTATATGACTAAATTACACATATGCATTAGTGATGCAACGAATGTAGATTTTTCCACATTCGCGAATGTGAATGTTGGTTTTTCAAATATGGCGCCAAAAGCGTGCACCTACGAACTCGAATTTTACTGCGCGTTTAGAACTGGGCGGCCATGTTAAAACCGAGAGTAGCCCATATGTCTCGACTAAACGAAGTAAACAAATCGTGATTGCTGGCTTACTGAATGAAGTTAGCTGCTAATAATGTTTTCGTAAAGATTTAGTTTGAGGTTACCTTGACGCGTACCGCTCATACCTACCAGTAGTGGCGACGCTATTCTTACCCACGCCGTAAACCGATGGCCTAACGACCAGAGGAATCCCCGAGCTCGAACCAACTGCACCTGTCATGTTGCCTGACTCACGACGTGACGCTGCAAACGCAGGGAGTCCCGGGCATATTATCGCCCCTCGCCACAAGAAATTACAAATCGGGGAAAAACAGTGCACCCTGCCTACCCCTATCCCACCGCAAGCACGAGAGGGCAAGTCCCGAGTTCTATGGAAAATAGAACAGAAACATATATATACAGGAGCCACGGAGGACAGTTAAGTCAGTTACGCAACAGTTAAGAGAGTTACGCGAAAGTTAAGATACGTTTACGACGGAGCAGCAGCGACAAGACAGTTACGACGTAGTCGGGGGTTACGCCGGAGTTAAGAGAGAGTCAGATACGAGGAACGACGAGCGACTAGGAGAGAACTGCACGTCCAGGGATCGAGCCCAGGACTTCCCGGGAGAGACACCGAGACAGCACGACAACGCCAGCCACCAGCATCGAGGGATAGCTAGATTCCACCGTCCGAGAAGATATAAAAGGGGCTAGGTCTCATATATGTACAGATCACTGTAACTTTGGACAATAAAAGTAAAGCGTGAATAAACCGAACCCAGTTATGTCTTTGTGTCACCCATCTTACAGCAGCCCAAGGTGCAGTTAGCCAGCACCGTAACAAATTACTATGTACCCTGCTATCCACCACCCTGTATAGTGCAGGTGGGGGCAGCGTCGAGTCAACATACTTAAGTTTTGTTTTTAACTTGTAAATACTCTATTGTTGTAATTGTACAGTGATAAGTGATATTTCAAAATGATGCGGTCGTGTGTTAGCGAAGTTTGGACTTATTTTACAATATGTGATGCTGAAAATTTGAAATGCAAAATATGTAATAAACAATACTAGCGCAAAGGAAGAACAACAAGTGCTATGAGAAATCACCTGGAAGCTTTGCATAAAAACGAGTATAATGCTTTAAAGAATAGGGAAAATGAAAAGCGAAATGCTTCTACAACAAGTGTTGTGGCCTCCACTTCGCGACAATGTACGAAAACCGACCTGAAACAGATGTATTTGACTGATTGCGTCGAAAAAACAAAAAAGTGGGATAACAACAATGCCAAGTCTTTGGAAATTGATAATTTCATAAGTGAAATGATTGCTTTAGAGGACTTACCCTTTAGTTTTGTCGAAAGTGTTGGATTTGTCAGACTATTGAACCATCTTTGTTCGTCGTATAATATAAAAAGCCGACAACATTTTTCTTCTTTTATATGTGAGAATTTCTACGGCAAAGTCAAAGATAAAATTTTGGGATTAATTAAGTCATTTGAAAAATTGGCGTTTACCACTGATATTTGGTCTGATTCTTGTTCAGGAATATCTTTGCTGAGTCTTACATGTCATGGTATAACAAAAAACTTTGAGAGAAAAATGATTGTGTTAAACGCAAAGGTATTTAACGATGGCAGACATACTGGTGAAAATATAGCTATAAAACTTGAAACCATGTTGTCGCATTGGGAAATACCTAAAGAAAAAGTGCAATGCATTGTTAGAGATGGTGGCACAAACATGAAAGAAGGTATTTCCTTGTTATTAATTAGAGACATTGATTGTTCGTCACACCAAATTCAGCTGGTTGTCAAGGAAGGGCTTAAGGCACAAGATTCCGTTATAACAGTGATTGCAAAATGTAAAAAGATGGCAACACATTTTCATCACTTAAATGTAGCTCAAGATGAACTGGCTGCTCTACAAGAAAGAATCGATCAGCCAAAGCTGAAAATCATACAAAAGTGTGCTACAAGATGGAATAGCAGCTTGTATATGTTAGAGCGTATTTTGAAAAACAAAGATTCGTTGTGTCTTTATGCTTCCCAGAATAACAAGATTTCACAACTAACTTCCGAAGAGTGGATTATTGTGGAAAAAATAATAACTTTACTCAGATATTTTGAGGAAATTACAAAAGAACTAAGTGCAGCCAATATTTCTGTATCCTCAGTAATTCCATTATTGTCCACTTTGGAAAAAATAATTGGTGAATTTGATGTGACCGACGAATGCGTTGGGAATACGATTTTAGTTCTTAAACGAGAACTATGTCGCAGATTTTCCCATTTGGAAAATGACGTATTGTTTGCTACGGCAACTTTTATTGACCCAAGATACAAATTAGAATTTTTCAAAAATTCTTCAACCAGGGATCAAGTTGTGAAAAATATATTAGAGTCAATTGGAAACGATGAATCAAGCCTATCGTCTTGTTCAAATCCTAAGCGTGCCAGAATGACTACTCATCGGATTGAAACATCTGGTTCCAGTGCCAGTCTGACAGAGAAATCTATATCTTTAAGAGACACCATGAAATTGCTGATGGATTCCAGCGAAAGTGAAGAAGAAGAAAATGAATGTACGAACCCTATAGAAGTTTTGATAAAAAAAACCATCAATGAATATTTATTAGATAAACGTGTGGAAAATGATGTAGATCCACTTACATGGTGGGCGGTAAATAATAAGAAGTATGGTATTATTTCTCCCATAGCCAGGCAATATTTAGTAACACCACCCACTAGTGTGCCTAGCGAAAGGGTCTTTAGTGGGGCTGGTCTTCTTTACACACCCCACCGAAATAGGCTGCAAGGAGAAAAGGCATCAAAACTTCTATTTCTGAAGTTTAATATTCCTCTACTCTTATTTAATTACTAAGTGTTTCACTTAATTGTGCTTAGATATAAACAATTTTTCTTAGTTTTATTTTTTGATTTCAAGAAGTAATGTTTAATGGACATCTTAAAAATTACATAATTAGTGAGTTAGTATTAGTACCAAAGTTAAAATTAACAAAATGTTAAGAACATATTTGTTTTAATTGAAAAGAAGATTATTATATTGTTTGTTTTTCTTCACAATATATTTTTAACTTTATTCATAAGAAGTCGATTTGATTTACAATTAAACATGATTACTAGTTCATTAAAAGATCTCACATATTTGAATAAGATACCCTTTAGGTTGCATAAATGCATATTGTTAAGTGTTTTTACAAAAGATCTCATTTAAAGTTGATTTGTATAATTAAAAAGGTTGGGTTATATCTTATTCCATTGTTTTGTGTTAAAGCAGTTCAATGGTATTTGATCGTGTTTCCAATTTTTAGCTGCACCCCAAAAAATACCATACTTTAGTAAGGAATTTACATTTGCTAAGTATAAAGCTAAGATTGCACTTGGTGAACAGGTTTTCTTTGGACTCCTACCTCTTGTTAGTTTTTTTTATCATCTCGTTTTTAGCGTACTTTATGAAGGAAAGATAGGTCTATGCAATCACCTGAATGTCTGTCTGGAATATATGTGCTCCCCCTCCCTCAAATAACTTTTAAATCCAATAACACAATTTCACCGAAATACATCTACATATAGTATATAGTAATGACATTGGACTTTTATAGTTTCTGATCATGCTGGGTACTTATTCAAAATGGCAGTAATTTTTATAATTTAAAACATGAAGTGTGTGTTATATCTTGGGAATTATTTAACAAATTTCAACCAAATTTGGGATGTTGAGTGCATGATAGGAGCACTGAAATTAGAAAGTGATAATTTTATTGGCCTGCCATTTTGAAAGATAGTGCAGATTGAAAAAGCAATTTTGGAAGATAGTGCAAATTGGAAAATTAGTTTTTCCCAATACATTTTGGGAATCATTTAAGTGATGTAGACCTAATTCGGTATATCGACAGTGCATGATGTAAGCATTTCATTTTAAAAACTGATAATGTTATTTAACCAATTAAAACCAAAATTTTGGCAGTGAATGGTGTAAGCATTGAATTTCGAAATTGATAATGTTATTAATCCATCATTTCGTAATATAGTGCAATATGAAAAAAACTTTTAACGTTATATCTCTGTAATCACACAACTGATTCTTGTCATATTGGCATAAAAGTATTAGTATTGTAGGCCATGTTTATATATGCAATTTAAATAATTGGCACTTATTTTCAAAGTGATGACAATATAGATATTTTAGATGTGCAATATCTAAAATACCGTTCAACCAGTTCCGACCAAAATTGTTATCCTGAAAGTGTCTTTTACTAGCATCAAATGTGGTGAAACATAGCCTCGTTTGTCAGCCATTTTGTAAGATAGCACCATGTGAAAAAATAAAGTATTAATTTTATCTCTTAAGAAAACAATCAACCGAATCCTACTAAATTTGATACTCAAGAAAGACTACAGTATGTCATGTAAACTGACATGTTTTAGTGGGTCAGACTATTATTTCAAATGTGGCCGCCACATAAACATCATAGACTACTATGCTATATCTATGAAACTATATACCCAATTCCAACTTCGTGGCACTATCTAGGCAAGCATCAAATAACTTAATATATAAACTCATTTGTCAGTCATTTTGGAAGATAGCATTCCATGAAAGGTTAAGTTTTAGTGACCCATCACTGGAAACAATTATTTGATACCCACCAAATTGAGGTAACAAGTTAAGCTTTTGTAGTCCATCTACATTTATATAATTTAAGGACGTAGGCACATATTTTCAAAATAACAGCCATGTAAATATTTTACGTTAGTAAGCAATATGTCCGAACAATTTCAGTAGACTAATATGTAGCACTATCTACGACAAACATTGAATGTGCCAATACAGTAATGTTAGTAGCAAAACATTAGAAACTGGAGCTTTTATGTCATATGTTCTACCAACAAACTGATTCCCACCAAACTTTGCATATAAGTAGTGCTACAGTAGACCATGTTTTAAGTGTGTGTGATTTTATTTACAGTATGGCAGTCATATAAATCATTTGAATAAGTCACTTTCAATTAAACTTATTATGCTGAAATAAGCCATTAGAAGCATCAGATATGCTTAGAGATAATATTTTGGTGATTTTTTGTAAGATGTCTGGTGATAAAATTCAACATTTATGCCATAACTTGGGAACCAATAATTGAATTCCCATCAAATTTTGCATACAAGTAGTACTACAGCGGACCATGTAAACTTACATGATATAGATGGGTCAGATTTTTTTCAAAATGGTGCAATAGAAATTATTCTATTAATTTAATTATATCTATTAAATAATTTGACAATTTTCAACCAAATATTTTATATTGACATTATTTATCAGATGTATCATATATACCTATACAAAATCTGTTTTTAGGCCTTTTTTTGTATGATAGAGCCAAATGAGAAACTAAAGCTTTTATGCCATATCTCAGGCAGTCAATGCCCATCTGCCACCTAACTTTTTAAAAACTTCATCAGAATAATTTGCATCCATGTAGGGGAAAGTAGGCTCATTAGTTATATTGATAACTTTTTGTTTTCCACTTACTAGGTACCTATTAATTCTTTCACCATTATAAGTCATTGCTTCCGTCATTACTTACATCACGCGTATCAACAAATCATAGGTATCTATCTGGACATGAACTAGACCCAAATTTTCTACTATTTGAAAGAACACTGCAAATTGAGATGTATTGTTGTGTAAAATTTGTACCCACTGTGCTGATTAATGACCTATTAGTGTGGTGTAGTCTGAGGTTTACTATTGTTGAAATAACAATATTGTCAGTTATTTTTGCAGTAACTATTGCCATTGTGTATTTGAATAGTAGGTTTGCAAACTTTTGTGCAAAATGATGATGATGATGAATCTTTATTGCTGTGAAACATTAAGATAATGCATAGTCATGTCTATAGTTATTGGAAAATTACATAGACTGACTCAAAGATAATCATTTTATCTGTAGACTAGTTAGATAATTATGAACGGAATGATTTGTTGGAATCTCTTGTAAATGAGTTTTAATATATAGTTAGCATTCAAATAAAATGTAGGTACAGTCATAACTCTAACTTAATTTCAAATCTGAATCAAAATTCAAGTATGCTTACAGTTGTAATGATACATAGTAATATTCCAGAAAGAGTGTTTGTTTATTATTTTGATGTAAATATTATTTTATTTGGTTCTGTTGTGATACATTTATGTAGCATCGAACTTACATGTGCGGCCCTCAAACTTCATACTTCAAATCCACTGCTATAACCTTTTGTTTTAATTTAATTTCATCCTAGGTTAAGTAGTCTACGTATTTACATTTTATTCAAGTAATTTAATTTGCATTAATTGCCATTTAATTATTTTTCTTTAACTATCCAAGTGTATAAAAATGTATATTTTTTGTGTTTTTTTAATGCAGTGCAGTGTTCTCCTTGTATCTCCCCAAGGAGTAGTAGTTTTCATATGTTCTTAGGTAGCAATTTTGAATGTATTTGTATTAGTACGTTAAGACATTAGGCTCAGTTATCTGCGACTTGAGCAAGGAATTCCGGTTCCTTCTTCTTGTAGAAGCAGCTTTGGGGTCTGATCATGTTCGGCTCAGCTTAAGTTTAGGGCGATGCAGAATTGAAATTCCATATGGCCGAATCATTATAATAGAGTTTCAGTACCCCAAATTTTATTTATTGTTTGCTGGTGGGGATGTGAACTGAAGAGATCCCCAAACGCCATATTTGAATCTAAATTGACACATAAATTTTTGGAGTGCTATGAAGATTGTCTCCAGGCTACGGCGACGATGGCATCATCATGAGAGTTACGAACACCATCCAAACCGTAACACTGGACATGCTTACAAGAGCGTGGAAGGAGTTTGATTATCACGTAGATGTTGTTCGGGATGCTCATGGTGGTCACATTGAACATTTATGAATGTATGGTAAACAAATTCCACGGTTCATTTGATTGGTCAATCAAGGTTGTAGGTTGTTTGGTTTTGATAATATAGACTTTCAAAGTTGGGGTATTCTTTTATACTCACCCTGCATTTGAGTGTATGATCTTGATTTTCCTTAAATGAACTACAAATTATCAACAAAATTTTAAAGGTTTTTGCATTATATTGGTGATTGGTTGTACCCAGGAGTCCATTAGATTTCATGCCAAACATCAGAACGGAGTTATTCTGGACTTGAGAAATTTTTTTTTTGATTTTTTTACAATTTTATTTGAATGTCGGCAGTCACCTATTTGTGAGATTTTATTAAGACCCACCATCAGATAATTTTTTTTAAAGGGTGAATTAAGTATTGCTATTAAAGATGATAAATGTCCCTTATAAATTATTTGAATATACTGTAGTATTAAATGAGAATCTAATAGTAATAAATCAATGGGCAGCATTAGACAAATTTTTTTTTGTTCTCCATTAATTAGTAAATACATATTATGGAAACCTAATATTGTTTTTTTATTTCCTTGTTGGTGTATATTTTCTGATTTCTTTCAGCAAATCACGACGATGGTCTTGTCCTTTCGTATGGCAAAAAATTGTAATGTACCTATGTGTTTTTCTGTATTTCTGTTACCTCTCCACCTCTTGCCGTAGTTGCAACGAAGATTTGAATTTTATCCAAGTTGTACGTCTAGCATTCAATGACTGAGACTGCCATTGTAGCCTAGGCTCTAGTTAAATTCACTTTTAAAAATTCACATTTCCGTTCTTGGGACAAAATAGTAATTCATTGTGTTAATTTTTTCTTAATGGTATGTATTATAACAAATTGATACAAACTACAAAGTTGTAGAATTGAGAATACAGTGTTAATTATTCATTAACCACACATTTGCATTTATTAATATTTACTCTAGCTCAACAGTTTATGAAAGCTGTAAAATTTCATTGCATTTTCGCTGGCTAGTGTAGGAAATGTGATTTATCTAAAAGTGAATGAGCTGTGAATTGAGGTGGTTTTAATCATGATCAGGACAATTTATAGCATATTTGATATGGATGATAGACCTCTGACTACAGTAAATAGTATCTAGGTACTAGTAGTAGCACCATGTAGCATGCTGATCACACTTTGTATGTTCCTTCATATGCCATGTTAATCACATATTCTCATATACTTAGAATTTTAAAAACAAAATTTATTGGTTTTTGGATATGGATTTACGTGATCTGATAATTAAATAATTCTGTGTCAAGAGAACATAAAGAACTAACATTTTTTTTCAGGGCATGTGTGGCATTCAGTGGCAAGAATCGCATTCTGGGAGTGGCGGCGAAGAATCAGATGGTCACTAACATGAAGAACACAATTCATGGATTCAAACGTCTTTTGGGGCGCAAATTCTCAGACACATTTGTGCAGCAGGAGTTGAAGTTCCTGCCGTACAGGGTGGTGGAGCAGCCAAATGGTGGAATTGGTGTAAAGGTAAACTGGCTTCTTCAGAGTATTTGTGGTGGTTTTATTGGGCTTCTAGCTACAAGTTTTGTGGGATCTTGGTGCTTTTTTCAGTGTGCACTGCTGTTAATGTGCTGCGAGGACAAGGCAACAAGTATCCAAGAGAGTCATCCGAGATAGCTAGGGTTGTATTTTGCAACTACGCTGTAACGTTCTAATATAGGGGCTCATCTGAAGAACTGAAAATAAATGCTAATAAATTTTGTGTTTCAAAACTTTAAATCACATTAATTTGTAAAAATATTTAGTATTAATTATTGTTTGCATAAGGTACACCGAAACTCCTTTGTGCCACAAGTCGATAATGCCGCTGATATTTCTTTATAATATTAAGAATAATGGCAAGCAGTAATTGTCTAGAGTAGGGGCTCATCTGATGGAAAGGTTTAAGTTATAAAAAATATGTATTGGTAGTATGTACTAAGTTATACTTAAGTATATTCTTATGGTCACATTAGTAAGAATTGTGATCGAGGAGAAGGCAATGAAGACCTGGGAATTTTTGGTGACAAGCATTGAAAATGGTTTCGTGCACACGGACTTATACTGTAACTTTAAATTTGTTCATATTTTTTCAGATTGCCTTCTTTTCCTCCCTCTTCCTCTCTGTCTCTTTTTCCCTCTCCCTCTCTTTTCCCCTTCTTTTGCCCTTTTTCTCCTTTTCCCATCTTTCTCTTCTCTCCACCTCTTCCCTACTCCCCCCTCTTGCTCCCCCTCTCCTCTTCTGTACTCCCTACTCCCCTCTTCTTTCTCCCTCTACTTCCACTCCCTCTCTACACCCTCTTCTCCCCTCTCCACTCTATTCTCACCACCTCTATTCTCCCTACCCCCTCTCTCAACACCCCCGCTCCCTCTATCTCTATCTAAACCACCCCCCACTCCCCCTATCACTATCTAAACCACCCACCACTCCCCCTATCTCTATCTCATCCACCACCACT